>OU427003.1:1052059-1067059 GCA_911387935.1 Dolichovespula saxonica | reverse complement strand
TATATACATATCTTCCGCTAATAACTTACACACTCGGCTTGTTCTGACGTTTTGGTAGTCACTTGGAATCGTTATTATTAATGGTTGTATCGATCATTCTCATGATCTACATATACACACATACACACACAAACATATACACACAAACACATTTCCTTCATTATTTGCGAGTATAATCTAATTATGTTGGATATAAATAATTTCATTATAATTTGAACTTTTTTGTTCACTTTTATTTAATCTCTCAATATTATATCTAATGAAACGGGACACTTTCGAAATAATTTTTCTTTTCTATTTTTAATATACGTTTAATTTTTATTAACTGCTATGGTATTCTCTGGAGTTAAAAAGTATTATTTAACATCGAACTGTTCATACTGGATGATAACATAAACTTGGAGTTTTGCCGATAAATGTCGGAATATTTATTCGCAGCGAGATCTTTTCTCAAAATATTATCTTTTTCTTTTCTTTTCCTTCTTTTTTTCGGAGATTAATTCGTTGATGTATCGTGAATGCAATTGGTAACGAGAAGAAAGCATATAACTATACAAAAGTTTACTCTGCTTTATCTTGTATCTCTCTCTCTCTCTCCCTCCCTACCATTTGAGAATCTTGTACGAGTACATCAAAGACGTTTGAAATATGTAAATTGCTCGTTTGTATTTGAATGTTTGATCGGTAGTAACATTCGTAATGGCTTTCTGTAAAGGGAAGAGAGTTTATGACGATTTGGTATCGAGTTTTGATCGATTCTCTGGAGATAGAGAGAAAGATATATATATATAGAGAGAGAGAGAGAGAGAGAGAGAGAGAGAGAGAAAGAGAGAGAGAGAGATTTCATAGCGATTGGCATATTTCATCGAACGTTAATTTACACGTACTGTTTTGGCTGCCAACACTGTTTTGGCGCGCGCGTGCACACACACACACATATCGATAATATATCAATTACAAACAATCGGTTTCGGTTTAGTTGATTACATTTCCTGTTCATATTTACTACGTAGGAGTATAAGAAGATGAAAGTGCCTTATCGAGGTAAACATAATGTGGTAAAAATTCCTATATCAATAATTTACAATCGATTCCATATCGATTCTAGGTAAGCATGATACGTGTATACATTCAATTATTTTTAACTTAGTATGAAAGGACTATGAGTTATGATTTATTATAGGATCAAGATATATGTATACGGGCCATTTCGTGACCAGAAACCAATTTTGGGTTAGCATCTGAATAGCAACGATCTAGTTTTAGGGTCAACTGTATCCTGACGCACATTACCTTTAATCTCAATAACTATGCTGTTACGAGTGGATATATTGAATCCAGATCGAGCTTTATATATCTGTTTTTTATACTATTCATTGATAATTTTATGCGATTACGAAGTGCACAGTATGTATTAGGTTGGTGCGTATGAAATGTCGGATTCTTAAGTGATTGTATAAAACTGTATATCTTTCTTCAAAAGCTGTTTATTCAATCAAAGTATGCTCCATTCGCTTCAATACACTTCTCCCAACGAGATTTTAAAGCGTAGATGCCTGTCTTAAAAAAATTTTGGTCTTTAGAATTAATAAACTCTGATATCGAGTTTTTTAGACTGTCTTCATTCACGTCCGCATGTAAAGAGAATCCGACATTTCATACGCACCAACCTAATACATACGATGAATATGATAGTTGAATAAATTATTTCTTTATCTAACGTGATAGTATATATCAATATAGGAGTAAGATATTTTTCATTTTTTATGAACTCTTTTATAGATAGGCATATCTATATATTATCTATGTATCTATGTATTGTTTAAAAAAATGTACAAATAATATTTATTACGCGCTCGTAAAACTATCGATCTGTTCGGTATTATGAATACATCGTAAAATTCATTTCACATCTGTCCATAATGATGAATGCTAACATAGAATAGAAATGAAGGATCGGAAATATTTTTTTATTGTCTAAATCCTCCTCTCTCTCTCTCTCTCTCTCTCTCTCTCTCTCACTCTCTGTTTTTTGATATTTCTTTTTTCTTTCTTTTTTTTTCATGTATGGAACGAAGAGCTTAAGGGAATCATTCGTGCTTCTATTTGAACTCGGTTTATGGTTTCGAGGTACATTTAATCCGAATCCGAGAGCCATTACGAGAAAAGCAAACAGAGTTACGGTGGAACATTCTGCATTCGATTCTGCGAGTTGACGTTTGCATCATCTTTGGTAGATTACACTGCGCAGGCTCTCGTTCTACACCTGGGATCAGAGTTTCATTTCAATTGCAACTAAGCAGAAATGGTCAATGTCCGGTCTAGAAATCCTTGGTCCGTATAAAATCGAAGTTCTAGAAATCCATTATATCAAGGAAAAACCAAAAAAGAAAAAGATAGACCGGGATTCTATCTTTTTATCTTTCGTTTTATCATTTAAAGATTTTTCTTAATTTTCTTTTTAATTCATTTAAAGATGTTTTATTTATTATAAAATTACTTCCACATGGATTACTTTTATAAATACTATGTTCATTAGGTAAGAAACAATTCTATCTTGCGTCGTACAATGAATTATTTTTCTTCTTTTTTGTTTATGCTTTCTTGGAACAATGTCTTTGTAATAGTATTGTTATGAATGTAAGTGGTTGACAAGAGCAAACGTACGTTTTTGTTCTTGTTCATTCAATATCGAAGAGAAAGAATCTTGGAAAGAAAAGGAAGTCATTTTTCTCGAGTGTCACTTCCTTTTAACGGACTCTCCGCGAGAAAGATCGTACTTAATTTAACAGATGAACATGTCCAATAGCATGATGATATTTTGTCAAACTTGTATATCACGAAATGTGACGCCGTCTCGTCTAATTTAATTCGAAGTGACATTACGCTGACTGTCACAGTAAGATGATCAATCGTGTGTGTGCGCCTCTTGGTGCTTCATCGAGCTCCGACTATACGCAATAATAGTTCTCTCAAAAGTATATCTATTAATAGGAAATAGTCGCGAAGTATTTAGACGATGAAACTTTGTTGTAAGTGTAAACAAAAAAAAAGAGAGAGAAGACGTTATTATGTTTGTTAATATGCTTTAAAGAAGATTAATTATTTCAAACAAAAAGAGAAAAATAAATAACTTGTTATAACGATGATTACACGTAAACAAAGTGTTCTATCTGACTGGTAACAAAGGTAAACAAGTGCGAAGGAGAGCAAAATTCCCCCTTTTCTTCTTTTCTCTCACGAGTCACTGTAATTCGTCCTTTTTCTTTGTTCTTCTTATCTCTCCTTCCGATCTCGATTTGTATTACTGTAAAAGATAGGAGGGATTGGAAAAAGTCATTGTTCGAATCACGATTTCCCGTGTCTGCGTATGTTCAATTATAACGAACACATTGTTTTCTCGTGTAAGTGTATGGGTTCATATAAAGGACACATATATATTTATGTGTATTATCTTTTTACGAATTTTAGTAAAAAAATTGCCATTCATCCTACCTACTAACAAAAGTTTGTATCACGGCTGTCAGAAATTACGTTCGGACTAAATACGACCATAGTGGTTTTAACGTTAGAAGAAACTCCTATAAATTTGTATACATATATTTCAGCCAACATTAAAAGTAACTTTATTATTTTAGCTTTTTTTTATTTCATAATACAAGTATACGGAAAATACCCAGGCAGGCAGACAGAGAGAGAGAGAGAGAGAGAGAGAGAGAGAGAGAGAGAGAAGCATCTTAACCTTTCGCCTTTTTTTTACAGTTCATTTTTTCTTTGGAACATTAATCGAAGGACAAGACAATCGTAAGAGAAAGACAACCATCAGGCTATACTCCTCTTCCTCCTCCTCCTCTTACTACCACTACTACTACTGTTTCTATTAATATTACTATTATTGCTATTGCTACTATTACAAGTACCTACACAAGCATCATATTCTTCGTTGTTTTCCTTGAAGACGATCTACTGTCGCCTGTCCACCTCGTTTTCTCTTTCTCGTGTCCGCACGGAAATCTTACTGATGTAACACGAGCTCACGGTAATGTGACCGCCGCGTGAAGCCAGACGGAGTTTGACGGGAAGGGTACGGAAAGGGGGCAAGCAAAAGGAAGCAAGCTGGCAGGCGGAGGTGGGTCGAGGTAGCCTGGGTTCTAGCAACGACGTAACCCGTCACGGTAAAGGGGATGATGGGGGTATTGCGGGTGAAGGACGGGGGAAATAGTAGCAGGAAAAGGATGGAAAGAGAGAGGGGAAGACTATGGATTAGACAGAGCGATGAAAGAGGAGTGTATGAGGGAGAGACAGAGAAAGAGAGAGGAAGGGAGAATGGATCGTGAGTTAGACAGAGAAAAAGAGAGGAAAGCTGGAAAATCGTTGGATAGAGAAAGAGAGCAAGGGGGGAGGCGCATACAAAAAGATATAGAAAGAGTGGGTGTTAGTAAGAGAGACGAAGGATGGAAAAGCGTGAGTTAAATAGAGAGAGAGAGAGGGGGAGGGAGAGAAGCATACTGGGAGAGATGGAAGGGTGGGTCAAGAGCGAGAGGGGCAGACTGTGAGGGAAGGAAGAGGGAGACGAGGAGGAGCGAACGTTGCGATCGATCGGCACTTTCCGAGCAGCGGGAGGCTTTTGGCTATATAGAAGAGCTCCTCCTACGCTCTCTGCACCAACACAACCAACGCTTTTCGTTTTTCCTGTAGTACCTTTCTCATCTTCGTTGTTTGGAGGACTATTTTTATCCATTTCTCTCTTTCTCTCTCTCTCTCTCTCTCACACACACTCACATTTTACTTATCTTTATCTTTCTTTTCGTTTAGAGATTTCTTTCCCCGTCATATAGGACTACTTCCTTAGTCTTCAGAACACGCAGAATTCTGTGACGAACGACTGACATAAGCGAGAGCAGCTGTTCTCAACAGACACGCTCCTTAGTTCATTCGCTTCCTTCTCGAACGAGGGAATTGAGCCCTCTTCGGTGTACGTCACAGAGATGTTGCACAACGAAGCGGCTCTTCGTCTCTACTCTTGTTCTCCCTCTTTTGAAAGAAGATGGGAAGAAAGGGTAAGAGGAAGAGAGGGAGAGAGAGAGAGAGAGAGAAAGAGAGAGAGAAAGTCTGGAGGGTAAACGAAGGGGAAAACAAAAGGAGATACGCTACTGTACTAATTCGTAGTTACTTCTCCTCTTCCTCCTCTTACGATCACGCTCTCACGTTTGTACGTGCATTTGACTACTTCGAAGGGCTCAAATTCTTCTTCTTTTAACCCCGACACTCGTTACGTTGAAATACGAAAGAATATGTTTACGGCTTTAGGGCTGAGTTGTTCTTTACCGACCCGGAGACTTACGACTTGTCGGGAGGGCCGAAACAGAAAGAACTAAGAGGGAAGAGAAAGACAGAGATACTCTGATTTTAATACCGAAAGTGCAGTAAAGGGGCTTTGACCCTTTTCAATTACTCGCAATGGGAAGGAATGAACGAGATTTCTTTACCAATGATTCTCATTCAACACCGGGGAAACTTGGTGATAGAAAATTTATGTCGGATTGCGTCAATGAATTGCATGAAAGAATTCGATTAACGATCTTTTTGGTCTTATTCCAAAAATACACTACATCTTTGCGTATTTTTTTTCTTTCTTTCCTTCTTTTTCTTTTGTTCGACGTAATGAAAGAAAAGTCGACTACCCCATTATTTATGGAATACTGTATTATGGTAATGTATTTATTTGCTTTCTCTTTTTCTTTGTAACAGAATATTTCATACAAATTTTAGGGATATCACCTACCTATCAGACTCGAGTTGCACGATCACATTAATAAAAGGGTATTCCCCTACGAACATTACAACGGATCGTGAAAGTTTTGTCCTTTTTGCGAGTAATACAGTAACGTAAACTTTGTATGTATTTGTTGTGCGCGCGCGCTCGTATTTGTGTGTGTGTTTTTGTTGTGTTGGTAAAGATAACGAATGTAGTTTTAGAGTAGTCCTCGGTGTTATAACGAATGTAACAGGTTCTACGTTACGTCTTAAGTGTATTCGCTTGACACTAGATTTATCGAAATTGTAGAGTATTACATTTCTCTCCTTCCTTCTCTTTTTTTTATCTTTCTCTTTCACAGATATTTGTTTTTTTTTGTGATCGTGCAACTGCAACTACAACTTTCATCCTGTCATTCTTCCTTTATCTCAAGCGACGTATTAAGCACTTAACGCCTGATCTATTTACACTTTATTGGCCCACTGTACTCTCTCTCTCTCTCTCTCTCTCTCTCTCTCTCTCTCTCTCTCTCTCTCTCTCTCTCTCTCTCTCTCTCTCTCTCTCTCTCTCTCTCTCTCTCTCTCTCTCTCTCTCTCTCTCCTCCCTTCCCCCTCTCTCGTAGGAACTTCTAACTTCATTCGGAAGATATATCACGGCGGGAAACGAACTCGGCCGCACATCGCGTTCAACTTGAAATTGAGAAATGTTCGCTAAAACTGTTGCGAACCTTCGCGGAGTACTCGGTCCATCTTTCTTCTGTTAGTGGTGCCAGTTATTCTTCTCATCCTCCTCCTCCTCCTCCTCTTCTTCTACCGAAGAAGCACCTGATGTAATTATCGTTTTTCCTCTCGGTACTAGAATCATGCATTATGATAAATGAAGTATTCGATGATAAATTTCTGATGGACGCGCGTCGGTGCCTGGAAATTTTCGATAAATCTTTCTCTATAGTATGGCTCTATGTTCGCTATGTGAACTTATTCCCTTAGTAAATACATCAGCCTCAAACCCATTCTCGAATTTACAAGTTTTCCTTAGTTTAAACGTGGTTCGACCGGTTACTAGGTAGGATATGTGTAAATTCTAGCCGATTGATAGCATCCCAAGTCGTTGATCATAACTTCAAGGAAGATCTATCCGATGAGTGAGAATGAAAAAGCGAGCGAGCGAGAGAAAGAGAAAGAGAGAGAGAGAGAGAGAGTTTTCTTGTTCGTAAGTAAAACTCTGAAATGAAATTTGAAGAGGCTCTTCGACTTCTTGTACCTCCAATCCTTCTCTCTTTCTTGCTTTCTATACTTTCACTCTTTATCTATCTATCTATCTATCTATCTATCTATCTATCTCTTTATCTCTTTATATATATATATATATATATATATATATATATATATATATATATCCTCCTCACACACGCGTGCGCGTATATATATATGTATATGTATATATATATGTATATGTATATGTATATATATATGTATATGTATATGTATATGTATATGTATATGTATATGTATATGTATATGTATATGTATGTGTATGTGTATATGTATGTGTATGTGTATATATATCTTATCTATCGATTTCTTTCAACGACCACCATTAACGAACCCATACTTTTATTAAAACGTGTTGATGTTAATATATACGTAGGTATTTCATTGCCTTAAAATTCTGCATATTCTTGACTTCTCATGGTCAAAGAAAACTTAATGAAATATTACTACGTTAAAAGACCTACCGGTAGAAATGTCGATTTTATGTTCGCTTTTGCGAGGTAAATGACGAGCTGTGCTAGTTAACATCCATTAATAATCTTAAGTTATGTAAATTATATTATTACGTCAATATTATTCTTTTCTTATATATCGTGAATAACGCCAAATCAATTATAAATTCGTATCTCCCGATATTTCAAAGTTGTAAAAGAAATTAGTGTGATAATTTTATTCGAAATAATCGAATCGAATGGTAGAGAAAAAATGGAGAAATGATTAAAAGGAAAAGAGAAAAGAGGAAAAGAGAAAAAGAAAAAAAACGAAGAAGTGCAAAATGGTACTTGTAATCGAGTTTGGAATCATTAACGGGGATGACGTATCCGTAAAGTGCAGAAAGTTCGATCGTAATTTCGAACTATCGCTTGCAGGATGCAGTTCGAGCGTTGTCAAACGTAACGTGTAATAGGTAACCCTCAACCCCTTATCCCACGACTCTAAAACGCGATAGGGAGAGGAAGGGTAGAGAATGTTTGCTCATCGATCGAATTTCTGTCTCTGTTTTCCTGTGATCAAACTTTATCCGGAGACTAGGCATTACTGCTGAAACGGAGCATGTAATTTGGGTACACGTAATTGTAGCGCATAAAACACCTGGGCTCCTTCGCACGATACGTTCAAACGTACATATGTATCTATATGTGTATATATAGGTTTATATATATATATATATATATATATATATATATATATGCACATGTATGTATGCTTCTCTCTCTCTCTCTCTCTCTCTCTCTCTCTCTCTCTCTCTCTCTCTCTCTCTCTCTCTTCACTTTTCTTTTTCGGTCGACAGCAAAGCGATATCCTACCCTACGTTACAACTTGTAAAATTAATAGTATGCTTGAATGCAACTTATGTATACGTAATATGCATTATCAATCTTAACGTACAACTTTCGCACGTTGAACAAATAGTGAGTATTTCATCGTTTACATTACAGGATGCCCTTATTTTTCTCTGTTATATTAAACATATAAAGGTATATTTAAATTTCATTCTGAAATCGGTTATCGAAAAGAAAAATCGTTCAAGCTTGCACGAATTTTCTTTTTTCGTTATTTTTACGGGAATGACGTAGAAGCGAATAATGGCTGGCTGGTTAAATGAGGAGATAAAAAAAGATATCTTCATAAAAACTTCACAAAGAAATTCAAACGAGTTTTTTCATTGGTTAAGAACTATCGGGAAATTAAACGATATTATTGTGACAATTCAATATTTCTACTGAGAATAAAATCATTTATTTTTTATTAATATAACAGACATTTCTCTGTTTAACTAATAATATTAATATTAATAATAATAATAATAATAATAATAATAACAATAACAATAATAATAATTTAAAACAAAAAAGAAAGCATGAAAATATTATCGAAATTCGAAAAGGGAGAAAGAAAAGAAAAATGTAATTTTTTTTATGAACCGCTATTATTATTTCTTGTAATACGTATACGCATACTGAAATTAACATTAAACAAAGTTACAGAGCAATGTATAAAAAGTAGTTAATTAACAATAATACACGTTGACGAGACAGACGGAGAGGTCGTTACTGTTTCACGTCAAATAGGGCTAGAGTTCGTTTACATTATTATCCGTTGCTGACGTTTTATCGCCCGACGTTAACACGCGTTTTCGGACATCTCGTAGAGGCATCCGCATCGCGGCCAAGCACTGAACGAACTTGCGTGCATCGCGTAATTACACGTCGTGCAAACGACGCAGAAATACCATCGCGAGATTTCCCGTCAGACTCGTGTACTTTTGTTCCGTCATCTCTCTACTTCTCCCCCTTCTCTCTGTCAGTTCGTCTGTCTATCAGTTTGTCTCTTCGTCTCTTCATCTTTATCCTTTCTTGCTTCTTACATTCACAAACACGTGCCTATTTTCCTTTTCTCTTTCTCTCCTTACTCCATAAAAGACTCGCAAAGGTCTCATTCTCCTCCTCCCTCCTTTCTCTCTCCTTCTTCCTCTCTCCTACCTCCTCCCTACCACCTCATTCGTACATACACGAACGTATACGTTTTACGTCGACGACTTGAGAAAGGTCAGGTCTAGGTCGCGTGTTTAGATCTACGCGCGATCGAAGAACGCTACTTCGCCTCGTAACATCGACTTTTAATGAAACTGGCTTAAGAAGGACGCTGCTATCTCGACGAGCGCTCGATAAAATTTATAGTTAACGACGAATAACGCGATTTTTGTTCATTCTTGGATTTCGTTTAAGGTTATACGACTATTTGAAGGCATAGGAAAAGGGTGTGTCTAGAATATATATTAATATGTTCAACAATGTATAGGTATGTGTCAGTGTGTGTGCGCGTGTACATAAGTACGTTAGTACTTATGTATTATGTGCTTGTGTACTTATGTATATCGTACTTATGTGCTTGTATATAAGTACGTTAGCTTCTTTGTGGTATACATAGGCATGTTATCTCTTGCTACACGAGACGAAGGTCATATTGAAAATTATTTTATCATGGATAATAATATGACTTGTAGCGAATTAATTAGAGGATTATTTATAAAAAAAAAAATTAAATAAATTAATAAACAGAACTTTATTCTTAGAATAAAATACATAATTTATATATTATATTTGATAAAACAAATATATATATATATATAGTAACGATAAAGTTAAGTAATATTATTAGACGAGATTACACATTTTCATCTTATAATTAATTTATTGAATCAAAATATATCGATTTACTTCCGATGACTTATAGATGACTCATACACATTGCACGGGCGTATCATTTCAAATAAATATCATTGTCAAATGCAAAAAGTGAGATAGATTCATGTTAACCACTGGACAGGTTTATATAGTATGCGAATGAAACGAGAGGCACACATGCATCTACTTTGACATTTCACGTGTACGTGCTCGCAAAAGTACGGTTCGTTGCCCATCAACAATGTCCCATCGATATATTTTTAGAAAGTAGGAAACAAAAAAATCGTTTCTTAATAGAAATATGAAGATCCCATTCGAAGGAGAAAGTCTGTAGAATATAGCACATAGTTATGGGATCGAGAGATGGAGGGGGGAAGGTCCAGGGAGAGTGCAACATCTTTTCTTTATATAAGAAAATATTTAATTCCCATGACGCACCCGATCCTCTTGAATTCCATTGGCTACTTCCGGACCTACTCTACTCGAGCTTCTTTTGTATTTGGCGTGCAATCGAGAGATACGGAATTTAATGTCGACACGAGTAGAAGAGAAGTTGTCTTCCTCCCTCTCTCTTTCTTTCATATTAGATTTGCATGTGATTGTTGATAGCCACTATCAGCTTTATCAGTCTTGTATAAAAACGTGAACGATCGATCTTCTAGCGTTTCTTTTTAAACCTCCTTGACGTTCTCATTTCACGGCGACGGTGCTAAAATTAGAAGATATATATATATATATATATATATATCTTCTTTACGAAAGCGATACTATATCTTATGTTATTATTATTATTATTATTATTATTATTATTATTATTATTATTATTATTATTATTATTATTATTATTATTATTATTATTGTTGTTGTTGTTGTTGTTGTTGTTGTTGTTGTTGTTGTTGTTGTTGTTGTTGTTGTTGTTGTTGTTGTTATTATTATTATTATTCGATATTATCTCGAACGATATACGGAAATACGCGTCGATCAAATTCATTGACTGAGAGATCTTTATTTATTGGCTTGTATTATCGCGATAATGTCATATTTATATCAATGAGATTAACTTTTATCTCGATAAACACAACAGAAAAGATTATGCTCTGGAAATCCTATTTGTGAAAATATATTAAGAATCGAAATATACTAAACAAAAAATTTGTTTTTATTCCGTATACTCGATGTTTGTCCGTTCAAATAAATATACGTGAAATAATGAAAAATGATAATGTAGTTGGTCCATTCATATATATATATATATATATATATATATATATATATATATATATATATATATATATATATATATATTCATATATATATTCATATATATATTCATATATATATTCATTCATATATATATGTATATATATATATATATATATATATATACACAGACATACAATTAATCGTTTAAATATTTAAACGGCATAGTTGATATAAAGCCATAAATTTAAAATATACCAATCTGCTGTCGAATTATTTAAATTATTTACTTCATCCGGACTATGAAATTTGACGTTATCAAAGTGATCTCGAGGACATGAATAAGATTGTATCTTCGCAAATTATTGTTCACTTCTTTGATTTATTATCGTTTACATTTTACGAGAAGTTTACGATTTGATACGAGTTTGCATTTTGTTTTTTCTTCTTTGTTTTCTTTTTTTTCTTTTTTTCTTTTCTTTTCTTTCCTATCCTTTTTTTTTTTTGTACCCCGATGCAAATGAACTTTTTATTATATTAAATCTTTTCATAAAAAATATTGACACGTTTATGAAGTTTTATAAATCAATTAAATGGTTATCAAAGTTAACGAGTTAATCAAACTTTACTTGTATCTTTTAAACCATCGTGGTTATTCTGATAAAAGATCGAGGCAAAAGAAGAAGAAAGAAATATAAAGGACGATTATCTAATGACATTTTTGTTCTCTCATCGTTATTATTTTCAAGGTGATTCAAGAACGACATTCCTTTGTGTGCTTATTTACTTATACCGAAGAATAAGTTTGATCGATCTGTTTGTAAAGACTATCGATAAGTACTATGCATACAGAACGCACACTCGCTACATCTTGAGTTATGTCTGATCTTCGTAATAATCGTAGCTGTTTAATTGTGCGTTATATTCATAAAACGTATTAGGCTGCGTTAATAATTTTCCGCCAATTTAAAATGTAATTGACAGTAATGCGAGTCTATTTGTAATTATCAACCTTTTTTTTAATTACATTTATAATTGGATCACTAAAAATATTTAACAAAGGTGTTATGGTCATAATAATCGCTAAATAATCATTATCGTATGTTCTCGCTTAACTAATGAAACATGATTTAAGAAAGGAAACGTGTAAATACACGAAAAATTAGTTGAACAAATTTTACTTAAAATGTAATATCATATAAGTATTAAACGATTATCTTTCGCTATTAATTATCCCCTCCCACCCCCCTTAGATACTCCACGAGATGTAATATAAAATACCTATTTTTTTAATTTTTCCATCGAATAATTCAAACTATAGACATATATTTTTTCACAAACCCAGATTTCAATGGAAAGGAAAAAAAAGAAAAAATCTGCTCCGAAATCTGGTGTTTTTCTCAAAAAATAAAAGTTCTATTGATCTGCGATCTTCCACGTTTATATTACAAACGTCGTTTGCACGAAAATATTTGTTCGCTTTGTCGAGGATCGAACAACGGCATTCATTGTTTGAAAATTCACGAATCTATCGAATCTATCAACGGTTTTATGCTATTGCGATGGTATATCGGTCAATCCAATTAAATAATTAAGTACTCCACATAACGAAGCATTTTTACGGCTTTCAGACCTAAAACCTATTTCCCCGTAAGAAAAATATATTTCTTCGTTTTTTTTTTACATTTTTCATTGTACGTTTGTCAGCCATAGAATGAACTCAGCTCTTCAATTGAATTAACTATAAATCGCGCATAATTTCCATGTTAATAGTGTAA
The DNA here is from genome assembly GCA_911387935.1 of Dolichovespula saxonica. Classification (NCBI taxonomy): domain Eukaryota; kingdom Metazoa; phylum Arthropoda; class Insecta; order Hymenoptera; family Vespidae; genus Dolichovespula; species Dolichovespula saxonica. The sequence continues at coordinate 1,053,861 of OU427003.1, read as the reverse complement.
ACGAATTTTTCGTACGATGATTTATTATTTCCTATAGGAATCATAAAATTGCTCAAATTTAATTTAAATAATATAAAATTTTTATCTCATTTATTATAAATGAAAATAATGTAATTTTCTCGTTTTGCCTCTTTCTTTGAGCCAGTTAATACATACTCCTCCCTCTCTCTCTCTCTCTCTCTCTCTCTCTCTCTCTCTCTCTCTCTCTCTCTCTCTCTCTCTCTCTCTCGGTATGGGAGGATGCATGCTACCGGAATACCATAGAATTGTTACGATTAACCCTTATTGATCTCTACGTTTTTGTCACCATGCACCAACTTATTGTCGTGAGTTCAGTACACACGTACCAAAAAAGAAATTAGTTCCTTCTCAAATTTGATTTATAGAGTCAATTTTGCATCATCAATTTCCAACTTGATTACGTATTTTCCTAATATGTTGCTTTCTATCGGATTGTATGAATTATAAAGAAAGGGAGAGGGAGAGAGGGGGGAAAGAAATTATAGTTTCCATATGTAAAACGAATAGAATAAAATAGAACGGTAGACGCATTTCTACTTTTAAATGTAAATATTTTCGTGCATTGTACATAAATTCGCGTTCGAGCGTTAGTTAGGCGTCCCAAGAATTAATTTTTAGATAAAAAAGAATATAAAATTTTACAATTTTTATTATATCTCCTACGAGCACATAAACATAAGATACGTCAACGTCAACGAGTCGAAGCGAATCGTTTTTTACTCATTGATTTATCGATGGCATTGTCCACGCACTCCATCAATCCAGATTCTAATACCGGCACCTAATAAACGCGACATACAATTGGAATAAATCACTGTTTGTCATCCTAACACGTGTAGACACCGCAAGAATATTTATCGCTTTTCTATGATAAATGAATATCCGTTGACGGAATAATTCTAACTATATTCGATTTACTAACTTCTATTAACCAAAAACTGATCGAAATGATGGAACCATAGAAAATGATATGAATTTACAGGTATCTCTTTAATCAAGAATAATCGTTGAGAAGATGTCAAATAAAGGCTATTTTTTATCAATTGCTGCTAATTTTTAAATAAGTGAAAATTCAATTTCACGTAGGAGTTTCTATTTCGTTTTAGATAATGTATATAGACTTTTTTTTATATAAAACGGAAAAGTTTCAAAGAAAAAATTCCGAGATTTAACGAAAAAAAAGAAAATAAATACAAAAAATTCAAATTATTAAGCTCTCTGTGATAATTAATTTTTTAATTGAAAAAAATTCCTACCCGTTACTAAAGATAATCTTATTTTAAACATCCTGTAAATATTTTTAATTATCTAATCGAATGAAAATTTATTGAGAGACATGTATGTTCGAATAGAAAAATGGAATTACGAGAGAAACCTGTTGAAAGTTTAATGGTAACTTAAGCGACTTTATGAATAATCCACAACTTTTCTGAAAAAGTTCCATTAATAATTCGAATTTCGGTGTAATGATTTAGAATCATATTTTTTAAATTTCGAGCCTGGAATATGGAAAAAAATGTCAAAACAAAAGGAGATAAAAGAAGCAAATTTCGACATTTTGAAGTCGAAAACAGTTCTCTCTTCCTCTCTTTCTCTGTCTCTTTCCATGAAAATAGTATCACCTTTCAGGATTGTTTTAAATCATGTGCAGAAAAATTTTGTTCTATTAAAAAATAAAAAATAAGAAAAAAGAAAAAATCGTAATTGAAAGAGTTTGTTTTTCAAGGACGAGTCGATGAGTAAAGAATGTCTATAAAATGATATTGACGTACGTACCATGT
>OU427003.1:973531-1051559 GCA_911387935.1 Dolichovespula saxonica | reverse complement strand
CCCTAAAAGTGTATTAGTGTTGTTTAAGAGGAAAAGAAAGTAGATACGTTTAAAGTGAATCAACGATGTGGTATGCGAATGTATCTTAAAACAAAAATAAAATAACAAAGAAAACTAAAAAAAGATATAAAAGAAAACATTGCTTTATCTTCTTATACCGATGAGCAGTTTTAATCGCAGTTTTATTTGCGTAAATTTTTAATATTAATCTCAAAGATTTTATCAGATAAAATTCTCTCTCTCTCTCTCTCTCTCTCTCTCTCTTTCTCTCTCTCTTTCTTTCTCTCTCCCTCCTTGTCTCTTTTCTTTCTTTTTTCTCTTTTTATTCCCAGTTTCAGTTTTCTTTTTCTCCTAGACGAAATGATATTTCACGGGGGAAAATTTGACGTTGGGTTACGAAATTAAATCGTTTTTCGAGAAAGTTACCTTGAAAACCCCTGATCCGTCTCATACATACGGAGCGGCCATCTCATCCCGTAAGATATACGTATCTGCGAAATTACGAATGAGGATGGGACTTTTCGAATCGATAACGAAGGACGAGGATATCGTCGGAGAAAAAAGCCTCGATCATCTTTGTGTGTGTCTTTCGTAATTTGATTTGAAATTTTTTTCGCAAATCGACGGAAATGAAATCTTTCTTCTTTATAAGAAACGTGTTATTGACGAAAAGAACGTTCGTGGTTTTCGTGCTTCGTATAATTTCGTGGAAATCGTATTAGTGAATAATTATAATGGATCGTCTGAAGGCTATAATCGAGTATCGCGAAAACAATTTAATCAGTGAGCACACCTATTCGTATTGTACTAATTAGCGCGACATTATGACAATACGACGAGACTGTACCATTATCACGCAAAGAGAAGTAACGTTAAAGTTAAGAACGGAAGCGTTCGATTTTACGCTCGTTAATTCCTTGCTATTTGTCGTTTTATCTGTAATGCGTATTGGTCAGCGATTAGCGAGGTTTAACGAGTGCAACGTATATCGTAATCCGTTTATCGTTACGGTATTGTTACGCGTATAAACGTAAGAAATAACGAATTGCAAAGTATTTTTGAAATAAATAATTAAATTTCTTTTTTTTTCTCTCTTCCTCCACTGCCTCGTTCCCCATTGACCATGATGATTATATATATATATATATATATATATATATATATATATATATATATATATATATATATATATATATATATATATATATATATAGACAAAAGGACGAAATATTTATAAGGGATTCGTGCGATATACACAATCATGTCGCATTTTACAGAAAGTTTAGAATACAGATGACCCAGACTTGACCCAGATCTTGTGGTGAAGGCGCTTTATAAACGTGGACTCTCGGTGTGTATTTCCACTTTAAATGTATTTTATATTAAACAAACGTCACCTATTCTACGAGCTAAGTTTGTTAAGAGCTTGGGGAACCAAGCTGACATTACTTTTCTTGAAGTATACGACATGTAATAAGACGGTAAAAAATTATTGTACGATCGAACTACCACTGTCCTCAAATAAAAGGCAAACGAGCTACAAAGCCATCCAAGCGAAAAGTATATCATATACCTTCTCTCGTGAATTACACAGGAAGAGGAAAATGAAAGAATTGGTAGGAAGACGGTAGTAGTACATTTCTGGAACGATGTAGTGACTCTCTCTCTCCCCCCCGCCCTCTCTCTCTCTCTCTCTTGAGTTGGCATTCTAGTAAATCTACGAGCGGTAAACATTCTAAAAAAAAAGAAAAAGAGTAAGAAAAAGGAAAAAAGAAGGAAGAGAGAGATAGAGGGAGAAAGAGATAATATCGACAACACGAGTGTATATCAAGATGCAAAATTCTCTCTGGCAAGATCTCTCAGAATAACTTTTATTTCCCCCACCCCATAACTAGCCACCGTCCAACTACAGCTCACCTTTTTCCTCTCTTCATCAAGAAGAAAACGAGATGACTCTCGATGCGTCGACTTTGGAGCCTCGAAGAAGTAGTTATCTTGGCGTGTCCCGGTGCGACGATAAACAGAAGATCGTGACGGATCCACAAGACTCGAATGAAAGAGACGAAGTTCTCTAGAGAGGAAGAGAGTGAAAGAATGAGATGAGAAAAAGGGTTTTGTTCTTATCTCGTGCTGCCAGTTCTTCTTTTACTTTTCTTCTTCTTTTTTTTTTTTCTTTTCCTTTTTCTTCTTCTTCTCCTTCCTCTTGTCGACTTTCGTCTGAATAATTCTTCGTATCTCAATGACCTATCTTGAAAAATATGTAGGAGACGCGTATAGTAGCAGCATTGCTTGTCTTTTTGTTATGTATGTTACTCTGTATGTATGTAAAAGAGAAAGATACACGCCGCCATTCTGGCGTCTTAGAGACACCTTAACTACGAAAAGAAAATGCGAGGTCACAAAAGCAGACAGACCTTCAACCTAACCACTTCCTTTCTATTCTTCGACGAATCTTTTTCGAAGTAGAGACATCGAGATCAAAGGGAATCACCGTAGAAAAAATACTTTGAATAATAATTTTTATCGTAATTATATTTATCCGTAAATAAAATCATTTTAATTAATATAATATATTGATCATCGTGGATCATTAATTGTTATAGTCGTCTTTAATCATTTATAATCTATTGATCATCGTTGTTACGATAATGATAAAAATTTAATGATGTTATCGTGTAATTAAATATTATAATGTAACATTATATTACTTTAGAGTTCTCACAATGGATTTTCTATTCGAACTGAGACAAAACAATATTCATATCTACAGTTCCTTACAATTCCCGGAAGTGTGTATAAAAAGGAAGACTTTACCATCCTGAAACAGTAACAACTCTTTAATAGGAAAAGGAAAGATCTTAGAAAACGCGTGTCATCCTTGATGCGAAGGAAAAGATACGTGTCTCCTTTTTGGAAAGTTCATATCCACTGGAAGTGCATAAAATTAATTATTCCACAATCATAACGATCTATCTCACGCGAGAACTTGCATAAGACGTTGGTAAACGCTTATGTCTGCCATACAGTGAAAGTTCCTTGTGTCTACGCATAAAAGAACACGATAGCCTTTATGAAACGTTAATCAGACTATCCGTTAGTTTCCCTACCTCTCTCCTTCCCCTCTCTCTCTCTTCCTCTGCCTCTGTCTCTGTTTCTGTCTCTGTCTCTTTTGTTTAAAATTATAAGTGAATTACAGTTGATATAATCACAAAGAAATGATGTAAAACAATATTTGTATACATGTATTTATTTTCTAATTTTATTAGAAAATGTTCGAATGAGAGATTTTATTGTCTTTCTATAAATCAAAAATACGTTAAAAACAAATTTAAATGATATCGGGATAATACTTTTGCGAGTGGTATTCGGTCATATCCGATTTATTCCAATACAATAGTCCATATAGTTAAAAAGAACGCATGATCAAACAGCACAGTTCTGAGTTATCAGAAACTTGTATTATCCATGCGCGAATAAAATATTAAATCGAAATGGATAGCCCACAGAAACAGTCGTGTTTATCATTGTTATTTTTTTTCTTTTATTTTTTTTTTTTTTTGTAGTTTCGATCTTTCATTATCGGAATTTTTATCGGAAGAACAAACTTCGATTATTAATTTTAATAGATATTTCTGCAGAATATTTTCAATAATATTAATCTGTTTGACTCGTTCGACCCAAGATTAGCTTTTTTATTTTTCTTGTCTTACCACTTTGCTGAACCAATTTTATAGCTTTTTTTTCTTTTATTTTCTTTTTTTTCTCTTTTCTCTTCCTTCCTTACACACGCACACACACACACACTATAAAAAAGCTTTGTGATTTCGAAAAGAATAGAATTGAAGGGCCGTTAGAAAAGTTTTCATATCAAATTTTTTTCACATTATTCTACAATACGTTAAAAGCTTATATAATTCGAAATATGAATTATATAGAGAGAAAAAGAAGAAAAGAAAAAAAAGAATAAATATTCATTATCGTAGTACGTTATCATTACGTCGTCATTGTCGCACATTTAAATTCGTTTCTTTGTCCAAAAGATACAGCTTAGTTTTAATCATATCCTTTTCCTATATCCCTTTCCCAATAGGATAGTGTCGTGTTAAGTTTTCATTGTCTTTCGTTTAGACGAGCTTCGGACTTCCCAACGCACATTCTTTGTATATAATACCTACCTATCTACCTACGTACCTACCTACCTACACATGCATGCGCGCGCGCGCACACACACACACATACATGAATCTAACAATGAGTCGCAATTTTGCATCCAAGTTTTGTCTTTCCACGACTCGTTTTTATGTATGTACGATGCACGATGTCTTCCTTCGATTTTATTCGTCGTTTGCGGATGCTCGCGGCGTACTACTGTCATCCGCATAGCATGTAAATAGCCGCCAATAAATTCTATCGATTGATCGGTCCATCGATGGCTGCCCACCACCGTCATTGTTGCTGCTGGCTCCCTCACGATAGCGATCGCCGACTTCTCTTTAACAGTGTTATTTATGCCCGTTTCAATCATTTATGAGCGGCCATCCTTCCATAGCCTTGATCAAACCGTTTTGGAAATGTACGTGACGACTAAGGAGAAAAAGTTTTATTTGCACATTATTACTCCCTTGACTTATTCGCATTAACTTTCACGAGTTACTCTGACGAATCGTTTGTTTTGAGCTTTATAAAATTCCTAGATCGAATCGCTTGACTTTTTTAATTAGCTCACTTGTTCATCATAAAAAAGAAAAAAGAATCTCAGTTTTTCAAATAACCTATCTATAGTATACGTCTATTTAAGTTGACGTGGAAAAGGAAAAGAAGGAATCATATTTGATGGGTCTTTCAATTTTTTAATCTAAAACTTTTTCCTTCGTCCATTTTTTATATCGTCAGGCGTTAATAACTTGCGTTTGTTATTTGCAATAGGAAGTACGGAATAAAGATAGTCAGTGTTTTTCGATACTAGGAAATATGACTTAACGTATTGTTCTTTTTTCTTCCTCCTCTATTCTACTTTTGCATTCAGTAAATTCACTGGAGTTCACAGTAACGCCGAAGCACACCGTGACATATTTCAAAACGGGGTCATGAATGTACGCGTCACTTAAAATTTACTTCGTGAAATTTTATTTTTTCTCTCTTCTCTCTCTCTCTCTCTCTCTCTATATATATATATATATATATATATATATATATATATATATATATATAAATATATATATATATATATATATATATATCACTATCTCACTCTTACTCTTTTAATTATCTAACGATTATGCGACCACGTAGATACGTGTTAGCGATTTTGAATTAATGCAACATCTATCATTGTGGTTAGAATAATAACAATGTTTATTTTGTCAATATATATATTTATCTATGCATAGATGAACACACACACACACGCATTATTGATAATGATATATTCTTTGATGCACAAAATTTACTCAGATGTTCATGTATCACTATCTAGGAAAGAATCACGAAAACCCAACGTTCATTACGTAAATCGTGAACGTTAACACGAATCATTGTCGACGTGTCATTGAATACAAAGGGAAGGTTTATTCAATCTCGAAGGAATAAAGAGATAGCAAATTTTATGTACGTTAATATGCGTTGAAACTCGAAATTGCAATACATATTAGCCACCGATAAAACGTACGAAAATAATCACTAGTACAATAGGACTTGTCCGTCATGGAAAAAATCAATTACGTTTCTCATTAAATCTTGATAATTATTTCGCGATCGATTCGAGTATATGTCGACTGTTGCTACTAATATCGTTTGTTAATTTCCTTTTTAACGAGCCCAAGGTACGTGTATTTAATCGTATTTAATCGCAAAACTTTATGGGCTTTATGATCATCGATACACGAGATCAACTTGACCTGATTACGTGATATTGAATAGAATTCCTATCGGATGGTATACAATTTTAGTACCAAATTATTATATCTGATTTCTACTATATCGTGCTAACTGTGAACAATAAAATATGTTCTTATAAAAATCAAAAATCTTATCTGGGAGAGGAGTGTGAGGAAGATTGTCAGTCCTTTTCAAGATATGGTCTAAGAATGAAAAGAAAAGAAAAAAAAAAGAAACGAGAAGAGAAGAAACTAATCCAAAGTTATGAAATGAGTCGTAAAAAATCTAGTTTTCCAAGATATAATGTATGTAAATATGTAAATGTAACAAGCGAGAGAGATTTAAAAAAAAAGTTGGAATTAGTCAGATACAATACATATGTTTAATACGATTCTATTTCTCGTTGTAGATTTACATAAAATGGATGCATATAAAATATCAAGGTAATTAGTTTACGTTATACTAGATCCGATCCTGCAATCATAATCTCTAAATCAACTAATACCTATACACATAGCTATTCGTAATTAGGTTCCTAAACAGGGTATAATTAAAGGCACAAAACACAAGAGTCGATCGGGACCACAAATAGCCAGTAGGTTCATTAGTATTCGCCAATTACAATCGGCCAAGCTGGTATCGCTCGTGTATCTCGACGAGACAGACATCGACGGGCGAAGATCAAAGGATCGTTCGTGCTAATTCTCTCTCTCTCTTTCTCTCTCTCTCTCTCTCTCTCTCTCTCTCTCTCTCTCTCTCTCTCTCTGTCTTTCTCTTTTCCTTGAAGAAGGCAAACGTAGAGACAAGTTAAAACACGAACGAATTTGCATGGTCCGAATCACGAGGATCGAAAAGCGAACAAAAGAGAGAGAGTGAGAATCATAGTGTCGTAAAAGGAACAAAATGTGACACTAATCGTCTATGTTCATTCTTGTGTTGAATCTCCCAACCCTATCTCACCCCTATCCCCACTTCCTATCTACGGTTTGTTCGAAAGTTATGCGTAAGGCATTCGAAATAGCCGCTTTTTTCTTCTTTTTTTTCATTATTTAAAATTCATTCGAAGGAGACGCAATAGTAAGGAAGTTGTAAAAGTTGTCCAACTCTGCTTGATAGAAATCATTTAGCTGATAGTCAGAGTATAATCTATAATATTAGAACGAGAATTTCTAATTTTATATATTTAGTTAGAAATCGATACCTGGCTACTTTTCTTTTTTATTTATTCATTTATTTATTTATTTATATATTACATAAGAACCAATGGACTCAATCGTTGAATCAATCATCTTTTTTTCATTCCTACTGTGCGAGAAATACATCCCTGGGTTATTTTAAAGGTAGATGAATCTTTTTTTTCTTTTTTTCTTCCATTTTTTTTTCTAATGAAAAATAAGAAAAGAGAAAGGAAAGGCTATTTGTATGCGTGTAAATGTATACATACAAGATGGGAATTCAAGTCCTATGGAACTGAACTCGATTTCAGCGGTGTATACGCCCTCTCTCTCTCTCTCTCTCTCTCTCTCTCTCTCTCTCTCTCTCTCTCTCTCTCTCTCTCTCTCTCTCTCTCTCTCTTTCTCAAAGGACGTATGGATGTAAGCGCGCCCGAATGCACTCGGTTTTGCTGCCCGAATGCCCCAATGACCCGGTTAGTCGATCCCAACTCTTGTAGCCTCGACATCGTGACGCGTGTTCACAGTATCAAGGTAAAACCATCGCGAGCTTAGCCCACTTCCGTTACATCTCCTCCCCCTCCTTTTATTCTTCCTAGTATCTTTGCTTTTTACGGACCACCGCTTCCGTTTTCGACGTCGCCACTTGGTAATAAATAAGGGTTGCTACGGCGAACGAGATAGAAAGCATTTCTTCTTATTCCATATCCATATAAGGATATCAGATTCCTTCTTCTTTATTCGAATATATCCTGTTTCATGTACTATAAGCGAACAGTCAGTAAAATCAATTGACATGGAATATAAAAAATGGATCAGTGAAAACAAATCTGTAAAAATGATGAAGTATTATTTGTAATTTCAATTTGAAAAATTATATCGAATTATGATGTAAACATTTTTCTATTAGATGGTAAGTACTTTGTCACGTAGTAATTGTAATTTGAATTAAATCAAATATATATATATATATATATATATATATATATATATATATATATCGGATCGCGAATAGCACGTAAATTCAATGACGTCGTAAATATAGGGTTTAATAAAAATGATAGAGAGAAAAGCGGGGGTGGAGGAATGGAAAGAATGAAAAGGTGTTCACATGCGTAAATAAATGCGTATGTACAGAATGTATAAAAAATATGTGTAAAGACTATCATAGGGGCATTCTACACTTTCGAATCAGTAGACATTTATAAAAAATATCGCGTGCAATTTTGTCCTTGACTTTGAAATTGAAGGTCAAATTTTTTTTGTTTGCATCGTATTCTACTCGTCGCGAGGACAAACAGTGTAAAAGAAAACATGGGTCAAAAGTCAACCGTTTACTTGAAAAATGACTTTAAAATTCCAATACGTCTAAAACTAACTTTATTTATAATATGTTTACATTTCATAGGACATAAAGACTCTCGTGCAAAATTGTTTTTAACGTCGAAATTGAAGGCATGACAAATAGATATTCAGTAAATTTAGTAAGATGTCAATCCATAGAAATATTCCAATACAAATATTCACGTTCCAAGGCAACGTGATTTTCAGCGGCTAGATCAACAATATGATATTACGGCATTTTAATCCACACTGGACCCGGGCCGTTCCCGTGTGAGCTGGCGCAAAGAGGATCGAGTTATTGCTCTTGCTCGTGCATATCCACTAATGGACCTACGTAGGGTAGGAATAAGTCACATGACAGTGCGAAGAATAATTCGAGAAGATTATAAAATTTGACATGTGCAGGCACTTCATTCAAATGACTATGACCATCAACGAAACTTCTGCCGTTGGATGTTACATACATTGTAAAGCAAACCACGGTTTTTGCAACGTGTGTTGTTTACCGACGAAAGTAGTTTTTCGAGTTCTAGTATTCCTAATCGTCAAAATGCTAAAATATGGGCTTTTAAAAATGCTAATGCAATAATTGAAAGATTCAAGCAAGGACGTTTCACAATCAACGTATTATCAGGCATTATTGGAGATCACATTATTGACCCTATTTATTTACCTGCACCAAATTTTTGATCTAGCCGCTGAAAATCACGTTGCCTTGGAACATCTTCTGCACGTAATAATCTTCCATTATATTTTACTGTCTCTCGATATATTTCACGCGCTAAACGGTAGTTCTCTCCTGCTTCGTCAATAGCACGTAACATTTGCCATATATTTCTGTGAATTGCCATCTTACTACACTCACTGAATATCAAAAATATACTGATCAGAAACATAGCGACAAGAAATCATCAATAATACGAATAGGAGGCGACTGTAAAAAGTAAACTGTGAAATGTAGAAATATTAACTAGAGTTTTTCACTTATATTTCATCTTGATTGTTTCACTATTTATTGTGACCTTCAATTTCGATATTAAAAACAATTTAGCACGAGAGTCTTTGTGTCCTATGAAATGTAAACATATTATAAATAAAGTTAGTTTTAAACGTATTGGAACTTTAAAGTCATTTTTTAAGTAAACGGTTGGCTTTAGACCCATGTTTCCTTTTACACTTTTTGTCTTCGCAACGAGTAGAATACGATGAAAGCAAACAAAATTTGACCTTCAATTTTGAAGTCAAGAACAAATTTGCACGCGCTATTTTTTATAAATGTCCACCGATCTGAAGGTGTATAATGCCCCTATGATAGTCTTTACACATATTTTTTATACACCCTGTACATGAGAATGTGAATTTAATGTAATAAATAAAGAAACTTATGAACAAACGTTCTTAATAAGTAGTTAAAATCGATTCTTTCCTATATCTCGTTATATAATCCTCCTTTGTTTCGAACGTCACGTGTCGTGACAAATTACGAAATGAGATGTTCAAAGATCCTCGACATCTTAATCTACTTGTCCTTACGTTAGAAGACGACGGCTTCCTCATTAAAGTCGTCCCAACATGATGCGAATTCTCGCTCGTTTCGCCCTTAATACGAAGGTAAAATTATTTCGAATTAATTTTCGAGAACGCGAGCTACGACGACGTCACGCATGATTGCCAGTTAATTCTAATTATAATTGACATCGTAAATCGAGGTGCTCGCGCACCTCGTTCGTTTAATTTCTACTAACCAAACCAATCTCCGTAGTTTTCTTAGAATCGTCGTAATGTAAAAAGGGAATAGTTTATCTTGTGGATATTTGTTCTTTTCATATGTTCTTTTCATTTCCATGTAAATCATACATAAAATTTCTCGAGATTCTGGCGATATCGTATTGCGCTCCATATTCACGATGAATATTCTCTTTGACTCCGAGACTACGATCCTTTCTCCGGCAAAGTGAAAGCAGTGAAAGTATGTATGTAAATATCTTATGTCGTGAGATAGATGATCGAAAAAATCGAATGATGATCTTCCTGCGAGATCGAAAATATATAAGATCATTTTGGTTCGTCTTTCTTTAAACTTTCTCTTACTTTATTTATCGATTAATTAATTTACTAATTCATTAACTTTCCAATTAATTAATTAATTATGTACATAATTAGTAAATTTAATTAATTAATTAATTAATTTTTATACGCTTATCATTATTATATTCGTGAATCCCGAATACGTTGTTTCAATAAATTCATTTTTATTTCGTTCTTTTTCGTTAATGATGCTACATTTCAAAATATTTTCTGTCGGATGACGACAATTTATTTATAAGAAGATTTTTGAGAGCGAAGTTACAAAAGAGAAATATATCGCTTGGACGGGGATCATATGCAATGACATTAATCTCAAAAAGCTGGTTCCAGGAATGAATAATGAAATCATTATTAATGGTAGAACTCTTTCTATTTCGAAGAAAATCGATTGTTGTTTATTAGTTCTATACTTTTATATTTTTATGTTTTTATTAAATATTGTCAAATGAAAGATTAGTTTTATGAAAAGTATCCCACGATCATTTGTCTACATTCACGAATTTTATTATTTCAATACGAAATATTTTTCTTATCCTTTTTTTTTCTATGATTTACATTAGAAACTAAATTAGAAATTGCTTAAGTATGACATTTACGAAACTTTGACATAGAAAATGCGAGAAGACAGATTTGATTTCCGGCTCAAATTTCGTCCTCATTTTTCTTACACGGCAACACTTTCACATCGAAACGAAGGTTGACTGTCGACGATGTCACCTTTGACATTCGAAACAATAGACTCTTTACTAAATACTCAAATTTTTACGTTCGCGATCATCATTACTAACTCCAATTTCGAGAAAAAAAAAAGAAAATGAAAAAAATATTTCTATTTAAACGAAATGACATGTTCGTTATATATATATATAAACATGTTATATATAGTTAAACATATTACATAAAGTTATATATATATATATATATATATATATATATATATATATATATAACATGCACATAGCATCAAAATATCCGAACTGTTTCTATCATTAGTATATCTAGTTTCGACATGAAATCGTAAAAATCCTAATACCGATAAAAAATTCTATTATTCATTTAATCGTATGAATTGCCCGTTACTAAGCCCATTTCTTCGGTAATGAAGCAAAATACTAATATCAAAAAATAAAGAAAGAAAGAAAAGAAAAAGAAAATAATTTTTTGAGGAACATATAATTAGATTAATGAGAAGAATCTTATCGTCATTTGTATAGAAAAGTTTAATCGTAAAAGGCATTGTGTGACAGCCCATAAGCGAGCTTTTATGTTCTATAAATGGACCGAGCTCCCTCTTCATATGAATTCTTAGAAAAGCTCGCGTTCAAGCGATCTCCTTTATTAGGGAAGACTGTGATAGCGGCCGCAATGGTGATAGCTTATCGTTGAAAAAAAGTATTCGCTTTTAGTCGCGATACCGCTTAACACGACTCGAGTGTACTTATTAACTAGTATGAATGTTTATACTACGTTGTCTACCATTTAAGGATATTGTTATTCGTTTGATTAGTCATTTTTCTATTTTCGTATTTTGTCGGATAAAGAATTTCCTTTAAGTTTTTGCAATCGATAGAAAGGCAGAGCGAGTGAGATAGAAAGACACACACAGAGAGAGAGAGAGAGAGAGAGAGAGAGAGAGAGAGAGAGAGAGAGAGAGAGAGAGAGAGAGAGAGAGAGCAGAATTATTTCTTATTTGTAAATTTTTTCATATATGATGATAAAATTGTTTAATATTGTTACATCGAGTAATTTACTTTGATATAAATTTTTACGTTCATAGCAAATAAATAATGATGTAGTTTTATATCTAAAAAAAAAAATTAGAAATTTATTTCATTCTTAATAGAAAACATTTTTTTACCGAAAGATGATCGAAATATGAATTTTTCTTCGAGATCAGTTCGCGCCTACGCTTAGCTCGATGTTTAAATGGAACAGCCACTTAACCGATAGAAAACGCGAAGACCGCTTTTAGATTTACAGGAAGCGCCATCGACGTCGACGGCGATATAGGCGGAACAATGAATCGTTCTCTGCTTTTACGAGTCTCCGATTTGAAAGTACCAATGAAAATTCAGGGGCTTCTTACTTTAAGATTAACTATCTACAAAATGGAACAAATCGGTGGACAGTTTTGTTTAACATTTTCTATTTATATACGCATTAATTTATTATATCGATAATATAGTTGTTCTCAGATTTAAGAGAAATTTAGAAAGGAAACAAACGTGAATAATAAAAAAGGAAAAGAAAAGGAAAGTTATAATAATCAAATGCTAATCTATTAATGATAAAAATAATAATAATTATTATTATTATAATTATAGTAAGGGTGTTGATGATAACAATCATCATGGTTAGAAAGAATTGAATTAGTAAATAACAGTATTTATTTTATAACTGATTTCCATAATGATCCGTAAGTATTGTAAATATCACGAAATCATACGTAAAATATGTAATAGTAGAAGTGAGATTATTCGTGCCATTTATTTCATTAACTATCAGAACCAATGGTAATCATGTCTCTCTGTTAAATTTAAATTTTGACAATTATTTTTTGATAAAATTTATAAAATGATACGTACGGTCCGTCGATAAAATGTTTATTAAAATATTGACAATCCTGCATATTATACGTGGAAATAATTGGAGAACGTTTTTCCTGATGATTTGGGTTCGTTGGAAGAAATAATTTTTCAATCAAATCGATATCGACGAGTCGAGTCTTTGGCTCACCCATACTCAATAGTATGAGATTTGATTTATTTTGCATGTTCGGTAACTTGGCAACGCTCACCCACGTGTCCTATCATCCGAGCAGAGAATTCGAAGTGACGATATTTGCAAGCGAGCACGATCGTACGTCGCGATCGTTCTTGCGAACAAACGTTTCGACGATTATTATTACGATTCGCCGAGAGAACGGTATAGGAGTAACAGGTGTACTTAACCTATTTGCATCGATAAACGTCTCGATAATCTGCTCGTCGTTCTTCTAACCCTGGCCTTAATCAGAAGAATCGCCGTTTTTATTAGATCGGACACGCTTTTCAGAATGAGATCGTTCTTCGAGTCTAGCGAGATAACGCGAAAGTGCTAATTAATTTGCTTTGCTACTGTACACCGCAAGATATATACCAAGTTTCTCTTCGATAAATACAATATAAGTTTGTCCTATTTATTTTGCGAAGTGTGCTTTTTTCTTTTCATTTTTTTATATACTTTCTAACATTTTCATTTTTACCGACAAAAATGACTTTAGTTTTATACATGTGAAAGATGAAAATTACAAGCGATAAAATGTAATTATATAATATTAAAAAAAAAAAAAAAAAAAAATAATAATAATAATAATAAAGGGGGTGGCCTAAACCAAAGGAAATCTGGTCAAAAGGGTAGTTGAGGAAGATAATGTGTATATGTATGTATGTAACGAGCGTGCCTCGCGGGGCATCGAATTAATTCATCCATTATTATATAGCAAATTTATGAGTCTAAAAAGCTTTCATACTCATACGTAAATTCTAGCTCGCAGCGACGATCATTTATCATCGTCGTTAATTAAGTTAAAGTGCACATTGTTAAATTCGATGGAACTGTGCCAAGTATTTCTATCTAACGACCAAGACTGATCGATTCGCGGTAAAGGTCAATGACTTCTTTAACTATACAATCAGAAACAATGCCATTTGTCTAAAACAAAAAGTCTTTAAAAAGGTCGTTCATCATATGAACACGAATTTCGCATTATTCGAGTCTTTATAAATTTCAGATATATAGGCTAATCGAAAATGGTTACAGATACATATTTTGCGTATGCACCCATGAAATTTCAAAATGTTCAACCTACAAATCTGATTAGCCATTCAACGAGATAATCAACTATTGGTAAATTCCCCGGAAACATATATCCTTTTTGGTCCTTTATTTAGAAGAAACAAAAGTATTTCGGTATCGGTCAAATTGTAATAAAACCGAGTAAAAATTCATTGATGAAATTTTTTACATTCAGATGAACATATAAAAAAAAGGAACAAAATAGAAAAGGCATTCGTCGAAATTTTGACTGAAAACCTTAAACGTGGGCTCGAAAATCCAAGGAAAACGGATTGCATGAAGAGATGATGCAAACGAGAGCAATTGGAACGCGTTAGAGAACGCATCGAGAAAGAGGAGAGGTCGAATCGATCCTACCGATTTCGGCTTGGAACGATCACGTGCGAGAGATCGATGATCCTCGTTCGATCACACTCTCCCGAGGGATTCGAGCTCTCTAACAAAGCTACGTTTCGTCCTTTCCAACGAATAGAAATGGCCACCGGATACGGCATTAATTGTCGGCTTAAAATTGCTTTAAAATGGATTCACCACTAATCGTTGAATCATCGAGAGAGAACGAGTTGCAGGCTTGTATTTGGTGTTTTTGACTTCTCGAATTCGACCGTATTCCCAAATTTTCTTTTATACCAGAGAAACGAGGTCGACTTTTTAAAGCGTAGTTTACATTCCGTTCTACGTTTTTCTATGTCCCTTTTTAAATTTTTACGACGAGATTTATTCGTCCCGATCGAATATATTATAAATGTAAATTTTTAAAACGATGAAGCGAAAGCTCGATGGATACCTACCAACGTATCGGCGAATATAAAAACGGAAGTGCTCTATACATATGCACGGTCAACACGGTTCGATTTAGTTATTATCAAAGACCTCGCGGACTAGGATCATCGTAAAAAGACCATTTTCACGGTTAGCTTAGGGTTACTGGATGCATTTCATGCTAATTTGACTTTGACGCTTTAAACCAAACTATCATACCATCTGGTCTGTTCATAAATAATAATAACATAATAAATAACAACAAAGAAATACAAAAAAAAGATAGCAATAGCTAGTTGCTATTTCTTCTCTTGTAAATATTTTTCCTCTTTTCCCTTTTTAATCGGGATAATGAAAATTTAATAATACCCAAAGAAAAACATTTTATATTGTATGATGCTCTCATGAATGTAAGACGCACATACACTTTAGACCAGGATTCCCTGGAATAATTCAAAGGTTAAGAGCTAAGAAAAATTCGTATCTACACCCTTTCATCTCAACCCCATTGTATTTGAACGAAGGCGGACTTAAATAACTAAAACATATATAACGACTCGAAGGAAGTGTTGATTATTCGGGAAAGGGAGTAAAAAGACGCACTTATTCTACTACCATTTGGTTGATTTCAGCACTCGGCTTTAGTAAGTAGTGAGAGAGAGAGAGAGAGAGAGAGAGAGAGAGAGAGAGAGAGAGAGAGAGAGAGAGAGAGAGGGAAAGTCGAAACTCTTGGTTATCACCGAAAGGGGTAAACTCGATACACGATGCAGGAAGCATATAGGAAGCGTTTTCAGGCCGAAAGAGTAGGTTGAAGAAAGGGTGGTGAGAAGAGGAGAATGAGGGAGAAGAGGTGAAGAGAGTGATGGTGGGAAAGAGGCAGAGGAAGAGGAGGGGAAGGTGGAAGATGAGAGAGTCAGAAGCAGCAGTGCCTCTTTTGAACACACGGTAGCCGCCGACTCGAACGAAGAACACGACGCATCGTCGTGTAGTACGCGTTCGTTCAACGTGTTACTCCACTTGCCAAGAGCCATAAGAGAAAGAGAGACGATGAGTAGTATGATGGAGAAAAAGAAGAGCGAGAGTATCGAACGCTACCGCATGAATAAATCCCTTTGAAGTACGTGTTGGTCGACCAACTCTCCGAAAACTCTCTCTCCCTCTCCCTCTCTCTTTCTCTCTCTCTCCCTCTCTCTCTCTCTCTCTCTCTCTCTCTCTCTCTCTCACTCTCTATTTATCTATCTCTCTCTCTCTCTCTCTCTTGGGCCATGAGGCAACGATACACCCTTTTCTCTTTCCACGGTTCCACGACTTTAAAACGTAGATAACGTGCTTCTCCACAAACTTCGCCTTATGCATGCAACATTGTACGCACGTTACCACCATTCAACGACTTTTAAGTCTCTTCGGATTTAACCAGTACAAGCACGCACATCTTCCTCTCTTTTCTCTTTCTCTCTCTCTCTCTCTCTCTCTCTCTCTCTCTCTCTCTCTCTCTCTCTCTCTCTTTCTCTCTTTTCTCTGTTTATTCTTATCCCTTTCAATTTTTCTTCTTTTCTTTACGAGCTCGAAAGAAAAACCAAAAAAAAGGAAGAAGAATAAAATAGAAAATTTCATAGGGATGACGTGAAAATCCAACGTAAAGTACTATGGATACTAACAAATTCAATTCTTAAATTTCGAATACGTGCATTATTACTTTGTAAGTGCATTTATGTTTCTTGCTTTCCTTCTTTCTTTCTTTATCCATTCTTCTTTCTTTCTGTTTTCTGTTTTTTTTTGTTTTTTCTTATCGCTTTATTTCGTAAAAATATAAGTTAGGAAAATGTTGTCGAAAACACTAAAAAAGAATAAGAGAAAGAGGGACGGGATGGAAATCGACGTAAATATAATAATACATATGTACGTGGCACAAATCGGCCATATCATAAAAGCAGTTTACGAGACTACAGTTTGTCGATTCTAACAGTTAAGCTTTTCGCAGCAAGATCGTCCAAGTATCGTCAAAGCGATCCCTCTTTATATCCTCGAAGAGTTATCGAAGAGAGGCCTGTCGACGAACTAGACTTCGAAACTTTAAACATCGATCTCCTTCCTCTGTCTGTCTTCCTCCTTTCCTCTCTCTCTCTCTCTCTCTCTCTCTCTCTCTCTCTCTCTCTCTCTCTGTCTATCTATCTATCCCTATCTCTATTTCTATCTCTTTCACTCTATCTCTCTTCATCTCTATTTAACTTACTCGTTCTCTCTCTCTCTCTCTCTCTCTCTCTCTCTCTCTCTCTCTCTCTCTCTCTCTCTCTCTCGCTTACTCGCTCTCTCATACTCTTCTAGGCTTCTGAAGGGACGTTTTCGGTGTAACGAGCAAACGCTTAAAATTCGGCTCGCTCACGTCGAACGATAACGGTTAATCGTGAAAGCAACCCGCTTCCGTCTCTTCGAAGAGGAAACAAGCGCTCGATACTCTCGGGAGGACTTATCGTCTCTTCGGAAACAATCCTCTGCTGAAACTCTCTTTCCCTCTTTCTCTCCCTCTCTCTCTCTCTCTCTCTCTCTCTCTCTCTCTCTCTCTCTCTCTCTCTCTCTCTCTCTCTCTCACACATAAACACACCCTCCCACATTCACAATCTGGATATCTCTTTCTCCAGTCTACTCTCATCTCTATTCATCATTTGTAATTCCATTGTAATCCTACTAGTATTCACGTACCTTAAGTATTATTAATTCGTTGTCTTAAATATCGATCTTTTACTCATTTATTTTTACCTCTTACAAAAACCATATTCCTCGTTTCAAACTTAGCACCGAAGATGTCATGTTCCTTTTTCTTTCTTTTCTCCTTTTTTACTTTTTCCTATTTTTCTCTTATTCATGACTTTATCATTTTATCTGCATAAAAGAGAAAGAGAGAGGCAGGAGGATTTATATATATATATATTTAAATAAATCAAAATGTTACGGGAAATTTTTTGTCAATTTAATAGATATAAATGTACTCTTTGGTCTTGCCTTAAAATTTTAACGATTAAAATTCGAAAATATAGAAACAAACAAATATTATGTCGTTCTATCTAAACCTTACGATTTCACTTCTTTCACTTAATTGTATAAATTACCATATAAATCCTATCACCTCTATCTCTTGCTTTATCTGAATTCTGTACATTTTATTTTTCTCTTTCTTTCTTTTTTCTTTTATTATTATTATTATTATTACTATTATTATTATTATTATTATTATTATTATTATTATTATTATTATTATTATTATTATTATTATTATTATTATTTCAAGTAAAGAATGAATCAACGTTTAAGAATGATCGTGCGAGGGTTGACATTATCGAATTCGCAAAGGGTTAGTAAGCGTCTGGCAACGTAAGTGAGGCGAACGATCGCACGCCTTTAGCATCGGCCGATAATTCGTGCGACGAGGACAATGATTTACGCTTTAGCGGCCAAACAACGGATTCTTGCGCCCGCAAAGACCGCAAAGGGTCACGAGCTGGGCGTAGTAAAACCCTACCGTCCTCCCACTCTTCCTCTTCCTCCGCTCTCTTTCGACTTGAAAACCCTCCAGACTACACCCTTTTATCGTCTCTCCTATCCCCCCCCTCTCTCTCTGTCTCTCCTTCTTGCCGTCCGTGATTATTTATACCGACTGCTTCTCGTTTGATAATTGAATTCGTATCTGTCAAAGTACATATCTACAACGAAAAGCGTCCTTAATTTGAAAACTTTTTAATATAATAAAATAATAATAATAATAATAATAATAATAATAATAATAATAATAATAATAATAATAATAATATTAATAAAAATAATAATAATAATAAAGAAATAAGTATAAGTATTATATGTTTCAAGGACTCAATCCTGTCGGTATAAATAAATTGTTGTTACAGAAGGAATAGCATAAATTTAACGTATGACATAAATATATAAAATGTTCTGTTTATTATTAATACCTTGTGCTTTATCGTTATTATTCTTTTGCTTTTTTTTTTCCTTTTATTTATTTTTAGTTAGAAAAATAATTTAGTCAAATGAACAAAAAGTACGAACAATTTTAAACACTCTTTTATAATTTTTTTTTCCCTGATAAAACACGTTCTTCGTTTTATACAGTTTATTTTATTACATATATATCAATGAACTTATGCACCTATATATAGTTTTTCTGAGTTTAATTCGTAATTGACCGATAAAGTATTTTTTATAGCTCATGAATCAGACTCGTGATTAATGCACAATGGATTAAATGAAGAAAGGAAAACAAATCTGTTAGTACGTAAAACAAATAAGCTTATTCAATATTAATCTACATTCTTACGTTATAGAAACAAATATTTGTATATATAGACAAAATTATGAAGGGTATGAATCCAGCTGAATCTCTTATTTTAAATTGACTTTCTTCGATTCGTTGACTACAATAAGCCTCATCGGTTATGTTTAGAACGACGATATAAGTACATACGTGACGAGAATAGAATGTTGCTGCGGAAGAATTTTCTCTCGCGTGATTCAAGTCCAACGAAGAAGAAAAAGACTCGAAGTACTCGTATATGCGGTTAAGAAAAAAAGTCGGTTAAGAGGTTTGCGCCTAGTCCGAAAGCGCCAGCTCGTTTGTCGCAGAAAAGGGATAGGTGCTACGGAAGGATACTCGGGTCGATAGATTCGTGTTGAAGTGTCGCAGATAGTTGGTTAGATAGATAAACTTATAGGGGGGGGGGAGAAAGAAAGAGAGAGAGAGAGAGACGAATAGACAAAAAAAGAGAGAGAGGGAGAGGGAGACATACAGACAGACAGACAAAGAAAGACAGAATATGCACACGCGTATATACTCTACAGGATTTTTATTATAGAGATTCGATCGCTTATGAAGATCGAAAAAATTCGTCGGATATTGAAATGATATCGGGGAGAGTGCGAGGGTAAAATAGCTTTTACGATAGGTATCATGATGAAATCGATAGTTTTACGTTCGTCAAAAATTAAAAAAAAAAAAAATAGGAAAACAAGAAAAATAAAAAAGAAACAGATATAAAAGAGATTTATGTAATAAAGATCTATCCACAAAATACACGATATTACATAACAGACATTGAATATACTTTTTTTTTGTCGTAACTTTTCACGTTACCTAAGTATCATCGTTGCTTTTGATATTTTACAGATAAATCTACGCCTCATCCTCGTCAGTGGTAAGACAAAAGAGTTCCTATTCAGTCCGAGCGACTCCGCGGGGGATATAGCGCACCATGTGTTTGAAAACTGGCCGGAAGGTAGGTTGTTATTGGATTTCGACATTCCGCAGATGCTTCTGTAGAACGAGGATAGAGTACCGGATAGGAAGGCGGTCGTTAGTCGGTTGAATTCAAACGGGGGCATAAGATTTATGAAACCGAGCTACGCTACTGTCGATTATTGCATCGAGAATCTTTCAAACAACTTCGGGATTGAAAAATCAACGGCTATCCTCATATATCACTCGCAAAGCAAAGAGAGGAGCATAGCCGAGTGTGTTTCTGCTTTTAAATATAACTCTCTTCTTCTCTCTTAAACGAATAAAATCTTTTCGTATTCGACTATCGACGGAACGTTATTCGTATAATTAATCGTTTATAGAATTTTATAACTGGTCAAATTGTAAATATTCTTAGAAAAAAAAGAAAGAGAGAGAGAGAGAGAGAGAGAGAGAGAGAGAGAGAGAGAGAGAGAGAGAGAGAGAGATAGAAAAGAAAACGAATCTTTAAGCCGGAACAAAATATTTGTTTTTTCCTCTCTCATTCTTTCTTGATAGTTCTAGTTGAGCATCTAATCAATTTCCCTATCCACATTTTAAAAGATTAAGCTAAGTGAAAGCTCGAGAATACCTCGGATCACAAGAAAAGGGTATTCGCGTTAAGAGAATACTTTTATTTCTTCAGACTGGGCGGAAGAGGCTGTTGCCAAAGCAGAGATCCTGCGGCTAATCTACCAGGGCCGTTTTCTGCACAGCAATGTCACGCTCGGTGCTCTTGGGCTTCCTTTCGGGAAAACCACGGTGATGCATTTGGTACCACGAGAAAATCTTCCCGAGCCTAATTCCCAAGGTAAGATGAGAAGAGGAAACGGAAAAGAAATTTAAAAAAGGAATTTGTATAAGAAACGGTTTCACACGTTTTTCTCATCTCTTAATTTCTTTCCCTTCTTTTATTTCCCTGAGATATCCATCCCTTATCACGCGAAATTTGTATTTTTTATTAATAACATCGCAAGTAATCAGGATTACAATGCTTTTCTTTTTCTTATTTATTTTTATTTTTTTTTCTTCGTCGAGAAGTAATATTTTCAAAGTAGGAAGAGTGTTCACGTTCTTGTAACTACAAATCGCGATTAATTTTGAACGATTAAAAATAAGAAATATAGCTGTTTAACTTGGATAATGAAATAAAAAAAAAGAAGAAGAAGAAGAAGTACTCATAATTTCATCTATTATTATCTTGATTATTATTATCTTGATTATTAAGAGTAATGAGATGTTTGCGATCTCAAAGATACTTTTCTCGTAACCTGTTGCTTCTGTTGGTCATGGAAATACATAATTATGTTACATGATAATAATATTTCCTCCCACGTTTTTAGATGACGTATGTATTTATAGGATATATTTGAACAATGATTTATTCAAACGAACAAATCTCATTTCCGTTCCTTGTAGGTCTCCTACCTAACGGTGAATATATGTATATCCAACCTGACGATGATCTTGACTACGATGACTACAGCTAACAAAGATCATTCGATCCCTATATTTTAAGTGAGTCCTAAACCTTCCCTGATTCATTTTGATGTGTGTGTGCGCGCGCGCGCGCGTGTGTGTGTGTGTGTGTATGTGTCAAAATGAATATGTATCCTTATATGTGTATATTGAATTAATATTAATCCTTAATCCTTATTCTTATTAAAAATATTTATAAAATATCAATAATATTTATTCGTGATGCACAACTGAAGGTCATGACCAATAGCAGTGACAGCATTTGCTATCAATTGTTCTTGGATTATATGTTAATATTTGTAGTAACGATCACGTTTTATTTACATCTTACTTGTGATTATATACTTTAAATGATATGTGCTGTCTCTCGATTCTTTTTGTTCTCATTCTATGTTCATGTTCCATGCTCATGATGTTCATGATGTAGCGTAATTTTCTGTTAAAAAATAAAAGGAACCAAAAGATAAACGGCAAACCTTTTTGAAATTTGCTAATATATTGCGATATTATAAATATAAGATATAGAATAAAAATTATTTCTTTCGTTTCAGATCAAAGGCAAAAAAGTAAAGGTGGTGGTAGCAGTTGCTGCTCAGCATCCTGCTGCATACTTTAATCGGCTGCCCTGGATTTTCTGAGGTCGTGTTTAAAAATGAGCCCAGTACGAGTACCATCGAGCTGAGCCATGATTTTTAAGGTTTTATGCTGATGTCTAATTGCTAGTGGCTGAGCTCATGAGCAATGTAGCACAAATTACTCGGATAACACTCGTTTACGTGTTGATCGGTAGAAGAAAATAGAAAGCAGAAGAAACGACAATGATGGAAAAGGAAAAGAAAAAAGAACATAAAGAACGAATTTAAAACCAAAAGAATGAAAAATCAAAGGCGAGGAACAAGAAAGAGCAAATACACACACTCATACACACGTTTAACACATACTTCGATATAAAATGTCATTAAATGAAAATAGAGGAAGATAGAGAATGAAAACAAAAATAATATTTCTTCATTTTAAATAATAAAACACATTTTTATGCGCAAAAATATAAAATTAATGAAGCTGTGTGTGTGTTATATATATATATATATATATATATATATATATATATATATATATATATATATATATATGTTGCATGATGATTATCGATAACACGATAATGATTGATTGATAAAAACTAGCACGATGACGTCCACCAAATAGAAGAAGTTACTATTATTATTGAAAAAAGTAACAAATGCGACTGTAGAGTTCGAACCAAAATGTATTGTCGTGTCTAATTTTCGTTTTTTAGCGAGTACATATGTCACCAGTATAACTTATACAAAGGGACATAGTTCATCCACACATATAGACACACACTAATACACATACAAAGATACATGCATACATATTGCTCGATGTCTTCTGCACTGAATAAAAAATGCTTGTTTATAGTCTTTCGATTGAGCTAACGGGTGCTATAGCCATCTAGGATCACGCTCGATCGATCGATAGATCATCGTGAACGTGCAGGCAGGATGATCTAAAGATCTTAAGATCTTATGTCCCGATTATCGAGTGTACCCTTTGCTATCGCCTTGTAAGAGAGAAAGGAAAAGAAAAAGAGAGAGAGAAGGAGGGGAAATAAAAATGAGAAAGGAAAAGAAAGAGCCCTTCGACCCTTTTTTCTCTCCGGTATGCGTTTAGTTGACTAGAATACGTTTCGATTGAGAGATAAAAAGAAGAGAAAAAATATTATTATTATGTTTCTTTCTTCGTTTGTTCGTTTCACGAAAGAGATTATCAAAGAGAATGAACGTAGAGTTTTGATAAGTAAAGATATGTACGCTCTCTTGAAAGACGCTACAATGCTTAGAAACTCAACCACTACTCGACTACCGCAGCGTTATAACAATTATGTAGATGGAAAAAGAAAAATCGTATGAGTGTATTTGCGGAATGAATGATGTCAATCTTGCGTATGTAAGAGTATTTGTGTGGATGAATGTATATGAGTTGTATGTTAGAAAGAAAATGAGGATGAGAGGGGGGAGGGGGGAGAGCGAAAATGTGTGTACGTGTGCGTATGCGTGGGAGAGGAGAGAAAAAAATTTATGTTGTGATATGCAGGTAGTGAATATATTATATACATACTATTATTAAAATTATATATATATATATATATATATATATATATATATATATGATGGTATGAGACACGTTGACACGTAATTAAACTCTCATACGAATAGACTTTATTATCATGAATTTAAATTAATATTATGACGCCACTTGAGAGTTTAGTATTCTGAATAAGATTACCAAGGAACGAGGTAAACGAAATAACAAAAAAAAAAGAAAAGAAAAAAAGCGAAAAAGAAAACAAACTAAAAAAGAAAAAGAAAAAAGAAGAATGAAAAGAGAGAAAAAAACACACATTGGATCTCTAATGATAGTTATAATAAAATAAAAACTCAAATATATTTCCTGTTAGCCCCTTTCTCGTCCTCCCTCCGAACCTCCTTTTGTCTCCCCCTCACCCTCCTATCTTTGTCTCCTTTCCTACCTTGAAGCTCCCTCTTCTTCGTGTACTGTGCCCCCGTCCATTATTACGAATCGGACCTAAAATCACCGGATGAACGGCACCCAACCCACACAACCCCTCCCTCCTATTCCTACAGTCGTGTCAGACTGGCGGATGCATTAAAGTATTGATTATTATAGTTAGGTCCAACCAAATCATTATATGTTGTAACAAACCTATTCTATGCATATTCTACTATAAAGAAGCGAAAAAAAACTGTACCCTACTATGACTTTCCAATGCATAACATGTGTATATATATATATGATGTTCTTATATAGTGAAATTCATCAAAATTAACATTTGTAAAGTTATTTTATTTATTTTCTCTTAAAGCTCCAAACCGATCACGTTTATAGCTAAGGCAAATGGTATTCGCTAAGCTCATAAACCTGAACAATGTAATATTAAAAGTTCTGTTTTACAGAGATACATCCGGATATTTTCGTCGAGAGATATATATTCGCTCGAATACCTACGTAATAGTTAAGACGTTGATTATTAATACGTGTAATTTATACATTTTAAGTGATCGCCGATCCTTTATAAATGACTCCGTTTTGTTCTTGCGTTCTCTATAAAATATCAAAATTCTATGAAAAACGTGAATGGCGTTTTAAAAACTATGTACAAAAATATACTGGTTTATGAGAATGGGCCAGAAGATTTTTCATTATAGCGATGCGATTATTTTTGCTAATTTTTTCCTGACAAAACATTTATTTGTCACCAGGAATCTTATAAAAGCAGCATTAATTTAATTTGTTCACAACTTTTCTATTCATTTTTAAAATAATGTTAAGACATAGATTAATCGTAGATGCTGTTTAAACACCATAAAAGAAATTGTTTAGTATATAAGTTTTAAGATTGCGAATAAACACATCCCAATGAATATATATATATATATATATATATATATATATATATATATATATATATATATATATATATATATATATATATATATTATATTCATGATTTATCAAAATGCAAAAAGAAGACAAAACAATAACACACTGAATGGAGATCGATACACTATCTCAACATGAATGTACTCCTAATATCACCAAACAAAAGTTAAAATATTCTTAAGATTCTGTTGATCATCTCCCCGTTATATAATATATAATAGTTTAATAATATCTGAGCGATTTAAACGATCGAATCGTATAATTTTCCCAAATGAAATTTGACTTTGAAAAAACGAAACTTTTACTTGAATTGCCAATCGACGTAATAAAAGGAGTGATAAAAAAAAGGAAAAAATTAATGAAGAAGAAATGTATGAAAAAAAGAAAGAAATAAAGAAAAAAGATTATATTTAAAATATAATGCTTATAATTCTCGTTTTAGGATATATTGTTATAATGTTTCAAGAAAGAGAAACTTGAATAACGATTAAAAATAACGAAAGAAAGTATTTGAACTAATTGCGTATAATATCAATATCATGGTATCGTTTAAATCTAATAATATGATAATGAGTATAATTGATTGCGTATGATTTTTATGTTTCTAATTTCCCGTTGCTTACAATCCAAGTAAAAGGATTACGTGATTATGAAATTTTCTACATGGTTATCATTCAATTGAAATGACAATTTCAAAAGGAAAAAAATACTATTCTACGAACATATTGTGAAGTACCTTTGACGTTGCAATATTACTTTAAAATAATAAAAATGAATATAGATTTCATCAACATCATCGTACGATGCTCTTCGTTCTTATTTTAATTTTTCCAAGCTGTAAGACAAAATTTTTTTCTTTTTTTTAATTATTATTATTATTATTATTATTATTATTATTATTATTATATATTTTCGATTTCATTCTGTGAAACACAATTTACGATAAAAGTTGGAGACTTGTCCAAAAAATTATCTTGATAGAAAATTTCGAAAGGCGATACTCATCCACCAATCGATAAATGGTTTTTAACAACGACGGAATATTAATCAAGATTTCTGTCAGATTTGTCTTATTATATTTAAATATTCTGAATAATTTTAAAAATATCTAATTATATAAACAATCTCGAGAAGCCAATTAGCTGTGTTATATTCAGAAAGAATATCGATAAAATGGTTAGTGGTATATATCTTAACGTTTAAAATTCGATTTGAACCCAAAATATTATATTACATAATATATAGTTAATCCCTTTAACTGTTTAAATAATAATAAGAGAAAGAAAAAAGAAGAAGAAGAAAATGATAACAGAATGATTGTGGTATTCTTAAATAAGCAGACACATTACTAAGAATACTTACATCCACCAATCATATCAAGATCATAGCTAATAAGATCAAATGAGGAACATTGCTAGCTCATGTATAAACAGTGATTATTCATTGGCTAATATAATATTCATAAAACCATTTTTAATCGAACCTACGAAGGAGTTTGATCGTGCCTTTACGTAATTTGTATTGCTTTAGCACGATAAATAAAAGCAGTCGCCTTTTCGATCATTTAGATAAAAAAGAAAATAACATGCTGAAGACAAAAATTATTATCAATTTAAAAATGCCTTGTGTTAACATAGCCAACGTCTTGAAAATATTTCTTGCTTTATGAAATTATTTTGTACAACAACAATAATAACAATAATAATAATAGGAAATCAATACCTAGGTAACAGTATTCATGGAAATGATGTTTTAATTTGATGACATTTACATATCGCTAATGATAAACATTGCATTAACAACAACTACAATCGTTATGAATGAAAACATTTAATCCGCGTATTTGAAATAAAAACAGGCAGATAAAGAAAATACTTAATAAATTCATATTATCTTTTCGAATTATATAAATGAAGTAAGGCAGCGGACAAGTTTTCTTTAAACGTACTTTTCTGATTAACTACATCCAATTTATATATCTTCAAATGTAGTTACATATATAAGTTACATAAAAAAACAAACTGAAATTGAAAAAATTAATAATAATCAATTAGACAATTATTGTCGAAAAAAAATATTAATGAATTGCTATGCATAACCTTTTCCAAACGAAAACTTTGAACAGACAGGTAGAAGAGATTCTATAGACAGAAAAAAAATGATACATTATAATAATGTCAGAATTTGTAAAATTTTCTAGTAAAAATATTTTATTTTCTTTAGCGATATCGATCGATGCCAAGGAAAAAAAAGAACAGAATGTGAAAAACTGTCGGACGATTAAATTGAATGTAATAAATAGACAATTTAATCGAGAGGTTACCGTATTACATAAAAATTCGCGTGAATTGATTCATAAGATGTGAAATTTAAATCAATGAATTTATATTCCCAATTAAGAAGAAATTGTACAAAATGATGGAAGATAGTTTTAAAATGATCGATTTCAGCTCCTAGCAAAAAAATTGCAATAGATTTCATTTCCTATTACATTTTTTGTTGATAATGAATATATATTTTTATAGATGGTAACCTATTTATAACAATGACCGTAATTCATAACGTGTTATACGGATTCACAAAGTACGAAAATCGATTAAAACGAAACAATTTTAAGATCGTTTCGTTAACGAAATATTATAATGTTCGCATTTCGCAATTATAATCGAATCCATTGAATCGATAGACCGTTGATTACAATTGCTACGAATAAAGTATCGATTTTATTTGTTCATTTGTTCGTGAAGAATAAAAAAAAAAGAATAAATAAATAAATAAAAATACGTATAAAAAACGTATCTAACTGGCCGTCCCATAAAATGTGGCAAAAAATGTTATAAACCCTGGAAAGTGTTCTTAAAAATTTTAAACTGTTTTGTTACGTTCTATTTATCAAAAAATTCCATTCTAAGAAAAAATTAGAACATCATATTCAATCGATGATAATATTCTACGAAAACAATCATCTAGATATACTTTGTATAAGTATTATTTTTTCTTTCTTTTTTTTTTATCGAAATGATTAGCTGTTTAGTAAATGTACGTTGCTCATGATTCGTGTTATTCCTTAATGTGTTAACAGTCATAACATAATTTTCACTTTTGTTCGTTTGCTAATTCCTATTATATCTTTAACGAAAAAAATTAGAAAAAATTTAACATCGATATATTTAGGACATTAAAGATAGTTATATAATACGTGTTCATCTTTTTGATTTGGTATTGTAATAGGAAAATATTTTGCAACGGCAATGGCCTACGTTCGACCGGTTTTTTGTGCATACCTTAATATTTGTCACATATGTATAGCTAAATAATAATAATAATCAATGTATAATTATACTACCTTGCATAAAAAGAAAAAAGACAAGGAAAAAAAAAGAATTGTCTAGATTACGCTGATAATTAACAAAAAAAGAAAAATATCGTGTTAATAATCATTGCTTTGATTTTACACAAGTAATAATTTTTAGATGAATGTGTATAGACCTACTTTACGGAGTTTTGTTGTTTAAATCTTAAGCGTTAAGGTATCATCGATTTTCATGGAGAAATCGCGAAAACTTTTAGAAGATTCTGTATTTTTGACTTACACGATGTCCCTCTTCTTAAATAACCCAAGAAAATATTACACTTATTTCTTAATAATATATATATACATTTGATATCACTACAAAGAAATAAATCATTTCTCTTACGTTTTATCATTAAAGAGGAAAAAAGCATTCGAAAAAAAAACAAAGAAAAAGAAAGATAGAAACGTCATAGATACCGTTCACGTGTATATAGAAAATTAATACATTTCGATTCATATTAGCGAGAAATTCTTAGATTGTTTTAACAGTAAATCGATCGAGAGTGAAAAATAATGAACATACATACATACGTTTGTTATTATTTTCGAACTGTTATATAAGTGAGAAAGAGATAGATAGATAGAGAGAGAAAGAGAGAGAGAGAGAGAGAGAGAGAGAGAGAGAGAGAGTGAGTGAGTGAGTCAGAACGTAAGAAAAAGAGAGAGAGGGAGAGAAAGAGAGAGTAATGAAAAGACATTGATTTATTATAATGGGGCATGGTACTACAAAAGAGGATTCGTGAAAACTGACTTCTCCGTAAAAAAAGGAGTATATTTTCGCAAACGTGGACTTCGTATTGCTGTCCGAACACACAATCGAATATTCTTTATAAATATATGTCACTAAGTCTTCTTGATCTAATATACATCGTAAGATCTTTTTTAAAGAATTGAAAGAACTAAAAAAAAAAAAAAAAAACAGATAAAAAGGAGAACAAACTAATTAACTAATTAAATGATTCTTAAACTGTGTATAGCGTTTGTATACTGTGCCACTTTGTAATGAATATCAATTTGTCTAATCCTTGAAGAGTTTAATGATTAAGCTTATGTTACTCATCTCATTTGTACATATTAGATCATATTTTTGTCTTTAATGTTAAACCAACGAGGATTTTAACCACAACTAATTGCTTAGTTCTTAGTATGAGGGAAAAAAATAAAGTTAAAGACATAATGGGACATAAGGAGTTGTTATTTCTGTGGAACAAAAGAAGAAACTTTTATTACTTGTATATATATATTTATTTATAAATAAATATATATATTTATAAATAAATATATATATATATATATATATATATATGTGCGTGCGTGTGTGTAATTTGGAAAAGAAAATTGACTTTTAGTGCAAGCTGATTTATGAAAGAAAAATAAAATAAAAATCGATATGCATTGAAGATCATTAAATAAGACTATAGTTTTGTTGTGAGTTAAAATTTGTCGGATGAAAATTTGATACAATGTTCAAACATACTGTTCATCGTAACTATAGCATAAAAAGAAAAGGAGCATTTGAAAAAGTAGTAAAAGCTACGATGAAACTTGCATGTTACTTTAATTAATTGTAGGTAGATGTATATATATATATATATATATATATATATATATATATATATATATATATATATATATATATATAAGTAAATAGCTTTGATTATTTAACATTAAAATAACCGTTAACGTTTTTCTTACTTCTAAATTAATAATGAAAGATATAGTATGTAAAGTATTTAATAATTTTATCTTTGCGCTGTTTTCAATAAAATTTTATCATGATTGGTGGCTTGCATCTGCTACCAACCAATCGTCATCGACTATTAGAAATTGCTGACTAATCGTTTTCTAGTTTACTAAAAAACGACATGTTCTACGTGTTAACTCTGCTTAAGTTGCTTTTACGCATGCGCCAAATACCAGATTGGCCAACTGCAACTTTCATTTTACCCTACTCGATTTAATTCTAGTGAAAAAATAATAATCACTTTTGAAAGTTCTATTTAAATGAACATGTTACATTATTTGCTACTTTAAAATGTTATTGTTATTTTAATTTTTCAATTTTTTAATAATATATATCAAACCATTTTCAAGAAATTATTAAGTGATTTTAACTTTCAAACATGTCAAGTAATTAATCGATGATATTATTTTTGTTATACATTATACTTTCGTTTTTTTTTTCTTAAGAATAATATGGCGTTAATATTATATGACATTTTCATGAAGAAAGCGCGTACACCGTAATACACAAAAATCAAATATTTTTATCGATCGAATGAATTTCCCATAACACGGCAGCCGAAGAATTCTCTTAGGCAAGTAAATGTCATCGATCGTTATCAATAAATTTCCTCGATAAATTTCATGTTCACTTTGTGCAAAGTATGCAAAAAAGTTATGAGGGGGTAGGCGATAAGAAGAACGTGTTTGAAATGCAATACATGCAACATAACAGAAAATATTTTCTATGGAAAAATATTCTTATAATATATTTTATTTCTTATATGCGTTAATAGGCGAGAGAAATTTTTAAATGAATTTAAAAAATTTTGTTTACATGATCTTTCAAAAGAAGATTTTATCACGTTGGCTTATTGAGTCTCTTTTTCATCTTATTTTGGGCTGAGTTTGTTTATATGTTTGTGTTATCGTTTAATCTAAAGTTATATTGAAATAATAAATCGTTCGTTAGTTAAAAAAAAAAAAAAAAAATAGAAATAACATCATCAAAGTAGTTCGTTTTATAAAATTTCTTACAAAATTATAGATAATCGAATAAAACGTAAACACTGTATTTGCGACGGATGTTGTTCTTTGTAAACATTGGCGCAGTTTGTATCATGTTGTCTTTACAAACGTATGCGTTTCATAATTTCGATCTCCATTTAGAGTATTAGAATATATTTAATTATTTAATAATTCATTAAAATTGTTTAACGAATTGCTCTCATATGACAATTTTTTAACGTATTAATATTACACTTAACTTGGTATTAAATTATTATTATTAATTATCTTTTAATTATATTTCTCGTCGAGTAGTTAAAAACATTTAATAAATACCGGATATGTTCGACGAGTAAGTTTGCAATTGAGTTTGCAATCGTTTCCGTATTTTCTAAAGGATACAAAGCTGAAGGTATTTATCGCAAATTCATTTCAGCCACGTTAAAGCGTGAACTTTCATGAGCCGTCGAAGAAAAGAAAGAAAATGAAAAAGAGGAACGTCTTGCAACGGACGTCCACAGTAAAATTACCTTCGACCAAAGATAGAACGGGTAGAGAATAGTTCGAAAACAATTTCTTTTACCATTCCTTTCTCTTAGTGATTATGTTATTATACTTATTACTTTAATTAGAGGTAGAGGCTCATTTGTTAGACAAAAATTTACATTATTATAACAAATATAGATATATATGAATTACTTCGAAGCATACCAACGATCGACGTTCGTTACTAAAACATCGAAAACAAAGTATTGTAAAGATGTTAGTTTAAACGGTACGTATATATGTACAACATATATGCATATATGAGGTATGTATGTATTTTATTCAGTCGATTCGAAACCTTTGAAAATGACTGTCGTCCTTGGAGAAGGGTGAAAAATAAGAAAGAGAGTGTCTCGCTAACGCTCTTTATGGTATTGTGTAGACATTTCATTGTACGATTCTCTCTTCAGAAATTAAAATCCTTTGACAATTGATATCCAATCACTTTACTTTGATGGAATGTGAAAAAAATAGGAAAAATTGAATAAAGACAATTTTGTATAAGAATCAATGTCGTCGTCGTCGTCGTTATGAAAAATGAAAAAAAGGAAGATAAAAAGAAAGAAAAAGAGATAAAGATCTTGCATTTGTTCCACGTATAATAAAACAACTGGGAAAAAAGATATCAGTCTAATTCCAATACGCTAAGCGTAGAAATGTATTCGTCCTTTTGCGCAAACGTAAACCATTCTTATGAATATTCAATATATAGTCTTTTAGAGAATGATGCGTAAAGATAAAAAAACAAAAAAAAATAAATAAAAGGAAAAAGAAAAAGTAAAAGATATATGAATCGAAAGAATACTTTTCGAATCGATGAACCATTACGACTGTCCTCGTAAATGGCAATACTTTTACCACAGCTTTTGGTCTCTATTCAGTTAATTAGTTTATACGAAAGATAGAAGTCCAAAAAGCATCGACAGGAAGGAAGGAAAGTTTCTTTCTTGAAGCTCCTTGTAAGACGCGTTCAAGTTTAATCCGAGTTAATCTGAAAGTTCGTTGCGTTTTCATCTTCCTTCGAACTAATGATTTTCTTGGAAAATTACATTAGGACATTCGAAAAGCGAAACTGTATTTCTTCTTCTATTATTTTCTTTATGTTTATTTCGAATTTTCGTCTTTCGTTTTATCTTATTATTTATATACTTTTTTATTTTTTACGCTTTCAACTTGTTATTTCTGAAATGCACATTGTTCGGAAAATTAATCTTTTAAATCGACTTAATCGAGTGAAAATTTAATTCAAAAAACTAAATTTATATATTATATATATACATAATTTATATATATACATTAACTTTTGTCGAATTTCTTTCTTGTATGTCGAATATTATTTCTTCTTTTTTTTTTTTGAAGAAGGAAAAATAAAAGAGGAAAATGGAAAGGTCAAAGAAAGAGATCCTTAACGCGGTTGATATAGATCAAGGATCTTGGATACAAGGATGCTGCTGCTTGGCCGTATAAGATATTCAAGCTCCTCGTTAGTGGATCACGAAACTCAAGGTACGAAAATGGGAAAGCATGATCGCGTTCTCGTACGAAAGAAAGGCGACGTGACGAATGCTATGAGCGTGGATGCGGAGATGAATCTCGAAAAGCGATGCAACGCAGCATCGAAAGAGCTTCTTTTTGTTCTTTCTTTGGCCATCATAGTGATTGCAGAAGGCCCCTACGTGTACATTAATCAGACGGGACGTGCGCTTTCGTTTTGAGGAATGGAGAAGCGTGAAGAAGATCGTCGAAACATGTGGAAACGAAATTGCAATTTTGCTGCTCAACGTGAAAGGTGAAAAGAAAATCGGTAATCGTCTTCG
Organism: Dolichovespula saxonica; assembly: GCA_911387935.1. Taxonomy (NCBI): domain Eukaryota; kingdom Metazoa; phylum Arthropoda; class Insecta; order Hymenoptera; family Vespidae; genus Dolichovespula; species Dolichovespula saxonica. The sequence continues at coordinate 1,017,788 of OU427003.1, read as the reverse complement.
ATCGATGATCGTTGAGTAATTGCAAAGGTGTTAAAACTCGAATGTATATACGTATGTATTTTATATACTTAGGTATGTCATTTATTTAAATACCTGTTTCTCTATAATGCCATTTAATAATCCAAAATGTCCGATGATAATATCTCTTGGACATATTTTCTAAGATTTCAAAGGTTCGTTTATATTTTTTCTTTATGTACGATCGTAAATACATATGCATATATTAAATCAAGGAAGACATTTTCTTTTTCCTTTTTTTTCAGCAAGAGAATTTGCACAATTAAAAGACATTATTATAAATGTATATACTTACTTATAAAGTATTTAAAGATGCGTATACGAAAGAGGACATTGCATCGGCCAGCAATAAAAGACACGAAGTGCATTCAATACTTACCTTTCAGCTAACTCTTTCTTCGTTGCACAACAGAACGTTTCTCGTTTGTTCCACGAAAAAGCTTCGTTACGGATCTTCTTCTTTTTCTTCCTTTTCTTTTTCTGATCGTCTCGACAAAAGGAAACGTCGCGCAAAATAACGGCCATCGAATGGTCCGAGAAGTTAACTTTCGAGTATTGCCATTTTCATTATATTAATCCGTTTTAGGTAATCCATTTTGAAAAGATTGCATAAATTTCCGTCTCGAAAGGGTGAAAGGGGAATCCGGAGGTGATCGTCTCGTACCCGTCGAGAACAGAATCCTCCGGTTGGCTACCTCTAACATGTGAGTAGTCTAGCGAGTTAAAAAGAGAAAGAAAGAGAGTGAGAGAAGGACAGGTGAGGTTATTTCCCAGGTAGTACACGCACGCGATGCCCCGGACTCGATGCCCAGGTTCGACTTAATGGTGGGGGAAATTTAGGTTACTCGTAGCACCAAGGGAATGTGGGCCGACTATATACTGGCTCATCACGATCCTCCGTCAGTTCATTCCTTCTTTGTATTTTCAATTTGTAAGACCGATCTTCTTCGACCTCTTCCTCAACGCTATCGGCCTCTTTCTGCCAATCGCCGTTAGATTTTTCTCGCGAACTAGAAATACTTCCTGCCGATTTTACTGCTCGAGCTTAAATTGGACAGAAGGAGAAGGAGAAGACAAAAAGAATAAGAGGAAGGAAGAGGAAAAGGTTTTTGCTACGAGTTTTTTTTTTCCAGTGAGTACAATTTATATTGTGTTCTTTTATATATATATTTTTATTATCTTTTTATTTCTTTTGAAAATAAGATTTACGCTCATTTTTAAGAAATTATGAACGAAGATAATCGTTATATCGTCGATGAAAAAATTTCGTCAAGGTTCGAATCGATTGTTCTGAAATCTTTTTTCAACTTTGTTCGATCGTAATTGATTACGTTCGATCGATTTATAAGCGAATTTTGTGATTTAACGTTCGATATTAGTTTTGATTTTCATTTCATAAAATTTCAATCCATTTGGGATCTTGATCGCGAAATATCTTAAAATATTATGCACGGATATACATTCGTATTTTTCGTTTATATCTATATATGATACTGGTAATTTTTTTTCTACACATATATCATACGTTTATTTTAAGTCTATGACGCATTATGACCTATGACGTCTTTATATAAAAAAGAAAAAGAAAAGAAAGAGAAAAAGAAATTTACATACACGAATGTCTATTTCAATGTCTAAGAATAAATTTTGTAGAATATATTTATTTATTTCTTTTACAATTTAAATTCTTCGTTGAATAAAATAAGGATTAATAATATAAAAGTGGTTTATTGAATTATTTCAACGTTGTTGAGGTGTCAATAACTTTACACCTCGTTAGGCACGCAATGATCAGGTCTGAAATGTATGGTGAGATTCTGGTTCCGTATGTAATAGATGATGTGATACCATAAGCTTTGCTTCCATATAAAATAATAACTATTGAGGTTTCTTCAAAATACTAATTTTGTCATTGTGTTTAAAACTTCGTACTCGTTACAATAAAACGTTAGATAAAAAGTTATAGAATGTTTCGGTCTCGGTATATGATATGATTTTGGTATTTATAAATTTTAACGCGTTTATTATAGTCAAGATCACATATCACAATACTTTATTTTTGATTACCAGGAAAGTAAAAAAGTAGATAAAATTAAATTGTCAAAAATCTTTTTGTTCAAAAGACGAAATTTTTATGAAAATGTATTTTACATCATTTTTTAACAAATACGTTTCACCGATTACTTTCACGACGTACATATTCGACAGAAATGATTGATATTTTAAATAGCATGATGTAATGTAACGCATATGCGTGTGTGTGTGTGTGTGTGTGTGTATGCGAATACGCTGACTCGTTATATCACGAAGAATTATTTTCGGATGTAATCTGAACGTGTATATAAAAATCTCATTAAGAGAGATTTGCTGTGAAGCTTGTGTGTCAATATCATCCTCGTTTACTCGCTAAACATATACTTTCTCTAGTATTCGATAAAAAAAGAAAAGGAAAAGAATAAAAAATACATTAAAAAAAGAAATAAAATAAAAAATGCGTTAAAGAAATTTCACTGATACGAGTAAGAGAACGAGCAAATATGCAACTAACCGTTCATCCTTACGCAAGAAACTTTAGGCTTGTTGAGAACCGATTGCGTATGTATCTTCCTAACAGAACAAGTACATAATCCACACTTTAATGTTCCTTCTTCGTATACGTATCAACATATGTACATAGATGCAATAAGTTTGCTTATAGCAACTTTCGAGAGCAAGACTTTTGACCGTATGACTCCTGGTTTTGCGAAATCAAGTGCTTCTCTCGTTTAAGACTGCTTAATCATAAGTAGCGTTTTTACCTCCCTCTTTCTATCCATCTTTCTCTCTCTCTCTCTCTCTCTCTCTCTCTATATATATATATATATATATATATATATATATATATATATATATATATATATATATATATATATATATATACTTTTGCGAAAGTAAACTCAATAAATTATATTGATTCTTTATTGCAATCCCTTTCCATTACGAAAGAAACGTTTACTTTTTTTGTGTTATTTTGAAATCTTTCCAGAAATATTTGAAAATATGTACGTTTATCCAAAAATTTTTTCTTCGTAGTTTATTAAATTATTTTTATTATTTTGATTTTGATTTTTTAATTTTCTTTTTTTTAATCGGTAAATTCCGTGAAATTCTATTCACTTGTAAATAAAATTTTAATTTGATATTTACAATTTTTATTTTTTTCTTCATATTTTTTTTATTTTTGTAAAAGGTGTAATCAAAATCGCTCGGCTCTTTTGATCGATCCTTCTAGAGAATAAAATATTAAAAAGCATTATCGTGTACAATAACGGCAAACCTTGTTCCATAGAAACGTTCACAGTAGTATGAAATTATCGTCTTTCGGATTAGTAGGGTGTTTCTAATTTATATGCCTCCGACTCTTTTGTTCTCCCCGTCTAATCTGCATACAATGTCAAAAGCTTGTCGTCAAAACAATTAGTCACGCGGTCTGTTGCGAGAGAAGCGCAAACGCTTTCCACACGGCGAGTGCTCATCACCGAAACGATTTGTCTGCGAACGTTCACAAACTCCAATTATCTGAGTGGCGATTAATTAGCTCGAAGAATTAATTAGTTTCTCTTTGAGATTAATTAATTTCTTATTTCTGATACTGAAATGACATACAACTCGACGATAGTGACTTTTCATTGGGTTCCTCGTCTCGAATAAAATATTAATTTAATATGATTTTTTATTTTTATTTTGTTTATCATTAATATACTTGGAAACAATCTTCTATTTTATATATATATATATATGTATAAATATAATTGTTATATATATATATATATATATATATATATATATATATATATATATAATTTTTATTAGATTTAGGTTCAATTTTCATCATAGACATTTTTAGGTTAGAAGAGGAAGAATTCAATTTTTATACGCGAATAATTTATTAGATAAAACAATATATTAACTACAGGAGGAACTGTCAAGTGTTGAATCGTCGCTGCTTGTTGTACCGTTGCTTCTATGGTAAAAAACGGACGGGCATCTCGGCGTTTATTCAGAACGCATCCAAGCCATTCTTCTTTGTTGCTCGCGGCAAAAAGTTCGAACCATGAGCTCTTGGTCATCGTTACGCTTCCACTCGCCTTCGGTTACTTCGGAATTTGCTTGAAAATTGCTCCCGAATGGGCGACCGACTCTCCATCCGATGAAACACGTTCGTCCTATTAATTAAAAATCGCTAATTTACGTGTAATGATCTTTTAATGATCTCTATTCACCTTTACCTATCTCCTTACGTGAAATTTTTCTTTAATAAGCAATCAGTAAAAAGGATTAGATCATGTTCGTACTTTCAAGAAATTTATTTTAATAATAAAATTCTTATTTTTAGACAAAATAAAGTCCTTATTAATTTGATTCATATAATATAATATAATAAAATCTTTCTCTCTCTCTTTCTCTCTCTCATTCTAAAAGGAGATTAAGTTTTTAGTTTATTTTATAGTTTAATTCTTTTTATTTTTTAACCTAGATCGACTAATTTTAATACCATTTTATTAAAAGAACGATTACATTTACCCTACATAGATGATACGTGAACGAAGAGATGCGTGAAATTGGTGACGATAAAATTAAGAAGGATGTTCGTAAAATGACTTGGCGCGTTAAAGGAGTAAGCCCTTTTAATTGAGTAGACGGGGAGAAGCTTCTCTTAAATGCGAGTTTGTATACCTATGTTAAGTTCGTTTCAAATCGTTGCGTTCAACCAGGTAAAGTAGTAAGCCGGCCAGCTAACGGTTACACCACTCTTACAGCTACGCACACAAGCTTATACACGCAGCCAGGAACGATCGTGGCCGATCTCTCCTTCCGAGAGAGGTGTTTTGTACGGTTATCATTCTCATTCACGTTCGCAGTCACATTCTCATTCCCATTCTCATTGTCATTCTCATTTTCTTAAACGAAGAAGACGAGCTCTTGCGAACTATGAATTCGAGAAGATTTTTCAACCTTTCTTCCTTTTCTATTCTCTGCCCACCACCCCCTTCCCTAAAAGAAAAAGAAAAAATTTTCTTTCAAGACGCCAAGTTAAAAACACGTTAGAAGGATAAATCCGTCTGTCCTTTACCGTTTAGGATTCATTTCAAGTCTGCGAACGTCCGGCCTCTATCTGAATCCTCGAGAGGTAGAAAGGCGTTCAAACGAGGTCGAAATTAAATGTCGTCGGTCGACCTTGTAAGGTGGGCCATCGAGAAAGACTTCCAATGTTCTAGTACGCGTTTACTTCGTTCAGAAAGTATGCGGATAGATCCTAATTACCGCATATAGATATTAATTATACCAAATTGACTTCAATGTCTTTATTTTCTCTTAATCTCTTTCTCTTCTTCTTCTTATCTTTTTTCTGTTTTCTTGTTTTCCATCGAAACGCTTCATCCTTCTTCTTCTTTCTTTTCTTTTCTTTCGAAATTACATTGCAGAAGCCGAAATTGTTAAAAAATTTGCATGAAATAACATTCGTAACGGTACAAGCTTTAAGATCATTTTTTTCGATTTTTTTGATGAAGAAGAATAAGAAGAGGAGGGGGAGGATGTGGCCCGGGGCAATGCACGTGTCGTTTCAAGATCCATCGATCTTGAACCGAGGGAGGAGAGATATCTGAACTAATGAGCCGATTCTGGAACAACTTTCCTTTCTATTAATGTAGCGCATCGTTCGACGAACGAAAACAAAGTTTCGATCTTCCTGCTATCTCACGTTTTCGCTAGACTAGACTTCCTTTTCTTTTTACCTCATTGAAAGAGATTTTTCGATCCGTAGAAACTTCGAAGTTACTTTTTTCCGTCTCTTCCTCGTTCTCTAGATAAAAAAAAGAAAAAAAAAAAAAAAACAAAAATCGCACCAATTTTTTCTTCTTTTTCTTCATTTTTTTCTCTCTCTTTTTTTTCCTCTTCCTTTCCTTTCTCCTCTGCGTTTCTTCGAAAAGCGAAGCTGTAAAATTGAACTTTCGTTCGAGTCCGTTTAAATGCAAATTTTAACTATAACGAAGACAAGAAAGATGAAAAAAAGAAAATAAAAAAAAAATAAAATAAAAAAGAATAAAAAAAGAAGTTGAAATTATTCAACGGTTTAGAAGTCGTTACTTAGTTCCAGGTCGGAACTTTCCTTTTAAAAGTGTTTCGTGAGTGGTATAAGTTATAATTTTCGTTCGGTAAAGTTTGCGTCGCTTCGTCGAACGAGATATCGTTTCTTAACGCTTTACCAATCGTACTTGAATAAGTTGAAGAGAGAGTTATTTATCATTTTATTCGTTATATATTTATGTTGATAATAATGTAACAAATAAATGATGCTATTTCACGAACGTCCATCGAATAAAGGTAAAATAATTGAGGAATACCTTTGCGTTATCATCAAAATTATTTCTTTTTGTTTCTCTTTTAACGAAAAATATTAGAACTCGTTTGTAACCCGAGGGAATCGATTTCACAAAGATAAACTAATCGAAATCCAAGATCTTAACGGAAACGGATGTCCACTCATATAACCGGTAACGAAAGTTTGTTACAGTATGCATTTTATTTGATCTCGTCGCACTTCCAGGTAACAATGTTGTTGTAACTAGTTTTTCATGACGGTAATCAGAGGGAAAATTTCGTCATAAGTTGAAACGGAAGTCGTGAATTTTTCACGAGTAATATATTTTTTGAATTATAATTACAAATTGTGTAATTAATGTGCAATCTTTCTTTCTTAATTTAAAAAGTACTTTGTTGCACGTATGCGTTCATACGTTTATTTTCTTGTAGATTTGAAAATTTGATAGTAAAAGAGAAGGAAAATTTTTCACGTGTCAAAAAAAGAAAATAATAGTAATAATAATAATAGTACGGATCGAATATTTCGAGGAAATAATTTCTGATATCTCTGTTACTTATAAGAAATTTTAACGTTACGCAAGTATGTGTGTGGTGTGGTGTGTGTGTGTGTGTGTGTGTGTGTGTGTGTGTGTGTGTGTGTGTGTGTGTGTGTGTGTGTGTGTGTGTGTGTGTGTGTGTGTGTGTGTGTGTGTGTGTGTGTGTGTGTGTGTGTGTGTGTGTGTGTGTGTGTGTGTGTAGTAATAACATTCTCAACATCGTTAATTTTTCTAACAAACTTCCCTTTCTAACGCGTCTTAAGCATACGTCTCTATAGATTACATTAGATTCTTTCCCTTACGTAATTCTGTCTTATGTAATTCCTGTCATCACTGTAGTTATTTCTGATCATTCGTCTTATTATAACACCTCTATCTGCATTCTCTTTCTCTTTCTCGTTTCTTCTTTTATTTTTTTTTTTTTATTATCCCGTATTTAAACAAATGATATCATTCGTTATTTCTTTGAATCTTTTAGCTTACCTTCCCATCCTTAGTACTCTTTCTTTGTATTTTCTTTTTCGACATTGTATAATCTTAATATGTGGACGATCCTACTTATTTTTGCGTTATCCTTCTCGTTATAAAGATAGTAATCATTACCACAGCAAGGATCTTCTAGCTTAATTAACGCGAACAACGAAGAAAGCTAAACCATTTTGCACGCTCGTTTGAGAGCAAAAGAAAATGGATTCGCACGTGACGAAACCAAACGTTACGTTCTCTTCCAGCTCTTTCGAACTCGTTCGTTCAAGAAAATGTCGTGAAAGAGGATTTAACGCATGTCACGTACGTATGCACATGAAACTCTATGATGTATGATTAAAACGGCTCTGTACCGAGGAGAATCGTTGTATCTATTTGAAAAGAGAAAAAAGAAGAAGAAAAAACCCTCACGCTATTGTGCGTGAAAAACGAATAACTTCGAATAGGCTCACGATTAACTCAGTTTGTCATATAAAAGACACGCTCTTACTATCTCTTTAGTAATGCTTTGAAATAAGAAAGTTTTAATGGTGGTTCGTTTGACGATCGTTATTTTCGTTTCACTAGAGTAGAGGATGGAAGAAATTGAAAGGGAATCGACGTCTGCAAAATTTCTTTTCTTTTCTTTCTACTGAAATCCTTTCGATATAATGTAAGATTGTGCGGGAAGACATTACGACATATAAAAAGAAAAAAAGAAAACAAGATTAACTTTTTATGATAAGGTATATCATAGAAAGCTAAGTGCAAGAGACTTAAACACGTATCGCTTTATGATCCTTAATACGAAGCGGATAATAGATGTATCTTTCTTTCGGAAGATATGAATTAATGGTAATAATAATAATAATATTTTCAAACAAGATCGTAGGATCGTTCGTCTGATGAATTGCAATTTCGATTTCTCTTTCTTAATGGAAAAAAAGAAATAAATAAATAAAAAGGAAAAGGAAAAGAGAAAAGGAGAATTGAAATCGTATTGAACGCACCGAACGAATTTGAGTATCACGATTACGAGCGTCCTCGTCGTTATTTTCTAATCAAATTCGAGGATAGGACGAAATTTAGTATTTGAAAGCTGTTGGACGAGAGCGAAAGACTTCGATGACTTTGGAGAAAGGCTCGAGAAAGGATATTGAAATTTCTATCCGAGGATCGTGATCTACGCGCTAAAATAGTATCTATACTGTCTTAAATCGGTCGTCGTCGAGACGGCCAAAGCCGTCGATCCTAATCTCTCGATGGTAGTACGTCGCTTTGGAAAGGCAAGAAAGGCTCATCGAAGATTCAAAGGAGTCAGGAGAGAAAGGCTCGATAGAACATTTGCCAAGAATCTTTTACTAGTGTTTCTTTCCTCTAAAACGATCGGTTCTACCTTCTCTTCGTTTCTTCCTAGTCTTACGGCTAAACTTCTTAACTCGAACGTCAACAACGACAAGTTTTACTGTCGGATGCTCACCTAAGGCCGGTAAACTCGGCTCGCACGGTCTTCGTGACACTCGTCGTATCACGAACGGTTTAGAAAGTCTCGTCCTCTCGTTCTCTCGTCACTTCGGATATATCCATCTAGGATAAGTATACCTATGTATACCGTGTATGTATAGAAAGGTACCGATTATGTTATTGCATTCGAGTTCAAGGAAAGTCACGGATTTCTGCAGCATCGGCGATGCGAGAAGTAAAGAGAAAGAAAGAAAGAGAGAGAGAGAGAGAGAGAGAGAGAGAGAGAGAGAGAGAGAGAGGAAGAGAAATAATAAAGGATATAGATATAGAACATTATGTAGGCGTAGATGCTTATAAAAAAGAAAATTTACTTTCTTCGATTCATCGATCTAAATGTAATATAAATTATGATTAATAGAATACAATATAAATTATGTTTAATAAAATACTATATAAATTATGATTAATAAGAATACCTAATGTGAACTTAAATATCTATATGTACAAGCGCGAGTGTACATGTTTACATTTTATAAATTCATTTTTCTTCTGTTTTCTTTTTTTTATTGTTTTTTAAGTTGCAGTCTATTTATTTTACAAAGTTTCAAACGAAGAGACTAAATGTCTTTTCAATTAACAAATTTACGATCAGAGAAAAGCAACAATATCGTTTACAAAATCTAAAGAGTTCCATTAGCATTAGATAGGAGAAACTTAGACGCGAGTTTCAGATAGTCGTGGATAAGTCAAGAATATACGATGATGGATCGTCGAATTCAAGTCTTTCGAGGAGATGTCGTTTCCTTCGAATTTTTCAGAACGCGCGACACCGGGTTACAGCGATCGTGCTTCATTCCCGATGAATTTCCTTCTTCGGTTGGAACGTACACGTAGCACAAAGTTAAGATAAAAAAACACGAGTTTGCCCGTATATGTACCGCCGCACCCTCCCCTTTTCATCTCCCTCTCCGATATGTGTACGTATCCTTATGTAGGTATGTGTGTAAATACTTACGCCTTCCGCGATTACATGAGTCTGTTATGTTCCCGTCAATTTTTCGAAGAGAGTTAGTTTCTCTTCCCGTCGAGTTCGATACATCGTTCGATTTGTTCTTATAACGGCTTTCATAGAAATTCATTTCTTCTTTCTTTCTTTTTTTTTTTATACATCTAATTTAAGCTTCAAGGAAAATGAATTATGTGGTAATTTCAGACATCAAAATAGTATCGCGTGGAACGAATAAAGAAATTATTTCCTCTTTTTCTTCTTCTTCTTCTCCTTAAGTATTTTTCAAAAGGTTTGATTATTTAGCAAAAGTAGTAAAAAGTTATATATAAGAATTTAACCTTTATTAATCGTACGTATAACGAATTAAAAAAACAATGAAAAAATTAACAACTTCCTCGATTAAGTTTTTGATTAAATTAAAATTACGTTTTACAAGCGAGAAAGTATAATTTTAAAATCTAAAATTGGAACGATATTGGAATAAATTTGTTTTTGTAAAAGATTTTTTAAAACGTACTTGGTCATCGGGTCACTGGGATCCATCTGTCTCTTTCTTTTTTCTCTTTTTCTCTTTACGTAGACGTTTAGAATGTATACGTGATTAACGAGAACCACACGTACACACGTACACACGCACACGCATACACATATACATCATTAACGAGTAATCTTTTCCTGACCGCGGACGTGCTACCATCAACGCGTTTTGCATTGGATAAACTTGAAACGACTACGAGACTTACGAACGCATCGCATGCATACCACGTTCGGTATGTACGTGTTCGTGAAAGAAAAAAAAAAGAAAAAAGAGAGAGAAAGAGAGAGGGGGAGAAAGATAGAAAACTCTCACCTTATTCGTCCTATCGTGCGACAGTTTGCCCGTTTTAGGGGCTTTAATTTCCGTACAAATAGATTCGATCGAATTACGAATCGAAAATTCGGTCGAACGGCAGGAGATTTTTCATCGAGATTTCCGAAGTTATTGGATAAAAAGTAAAAGAAAAAGAAGAAAGAAAGAAAATGCGACAGTAATCTTTGATTTAACTGAACATCCCAGTTTTGAACAATACGTAAATATTAATTATTATTTAATTATTCATTGATTTATTATTTACTTAATTATTTATTGAATAATTATTGATTTTATTTTTAATTAATCAATGTGTTTGTTTCAATATGGATTAAAACTATACAATATATGTCACTGTAAATTTATTATATTTAAAACAATTGCAAGTACAGTAAGGTAAGCTTAAACGATAAAAAGTAGGTGAAAGATAAAGGTATATCATATATAATGTTCTATAACGGTATATTCAACTAATACCATACGTGCCTTGCTTTCAAGAGTTGCGAATTATATATCAATAGGATACCGCCCCCATTCATTGAGATTTAGAGAAAAGGAGAGAGAGAGAGAGAGAGAGAGAGAGAGAGAGAGAGAGAGAAAGAGAGAGATTTTATATTGTTTGTTTTTTCTCTTAATAGAGAAAACATCGTTTGAAGATTTTCTACTATGTCTTAGAGATATTTTATGATTTATAGAGTTTACTTTTATTGTGATTTTCACGATCCAAAATACGAAATGGTGAAGAGAGTTGCTCGTGAAAATTCTTTCTCTCTCTCTCTCTCTCTCTCTCTCTCTCTCTCTCTCCCTCTCTCTCTTTTTCTCTTTCGCAAATTTCTACGTTTCGAGTCAATCTCACACGTTGTTGAAGCTCCAGCATCCAATCTTCGATTGTCCCTCTCTCTCTTTCTCTCTCTTTCTTCCTCTCTCTTTCGAAATGAATGCATCGTGAGAAAATAGCGAAAGATAAGCGCGAGTGAATTGAAGAGTTGTATCGGCTCGCAACACTCACGGAGAAAGCGCGAGTACCGAGCATCGTACCATGATTAAAAGCAGACAGAGAAAGATATATATAAGGAAAGAAACAGTGAGAGAGAGAAGAGAGGGAGAGAGAGAGAGAGAGAGAGAGAGAGAGAAGGAGAACAAAGTACGTAGTTAATGAGACAAACCATCTCGCATCTCGTTCTTTCCTACCAAGTATTATAAAAGCGTGCGGATCGTTGAATGCGTAGGAGTTTGCAACCTTGTCTATATCTTCCTCTTCATTTCCTTTTATTTCCTCATCTAATATAAATAATCAGCATTGTTCACGATTTGATCGAGAAAATCAAATATCTCTATAAAAATATTTCAACGGAACTCATCACTTTTTCTTTATTAATTCGAAATCAATGTCCGGATATATATGGCTATCGTAAACATAATAAAGTGAAAGAGAGAGAAATAGAAAATTTCGACGACGATTCTATAGTCAAAGATTACTATAGTTAAGCCTAAAATGATCGATGAAGTTGTCGTTAGTCACAAGTGAAATTTTTGGATGCTAGAAAAAATTCCGAAGCTTATGTTAGTGTCATTTTTATGAAGAGGGGAAAAAGTCGTTTCTTACGGTTCTTTAACCATAAGATGTATGAAAATTCTTCTTAAATGGTATAAAGAATAAGAACGTAATACAACGCTCGATTTGATCACCAATTATTTATGACTTACTCTTATTAAGCGAACACGTCTACGCTATATCGGATATATTTGTTATGGTATTATTCATTAGAAAGACCTCGATATAATAGAATAATAATTAACGATCTCGGATTAATGAATCTTAATGGAGTTCTTATATCACAAGTATACTTCACAAACGGATAATGAACATAATTTGTTTTTATTGTCTTGAAAATAATTGATTTATCATGGTAATAATTAATAACATAATGCGGACATATTGCATATAGATATATAAAATATAAAAATGTTTATGGGCAACCTTAATAAAGTTAAGGTAGTAGGAAAGCTCGATACGTCTGCGACGTGTTAACTAACGATACTGAAAGGAATATAATTTTTATAGTGTTCTTACGCGCAATTTAATGTTTCGACGCTGAGGTTAATGTACCTTTGCCTTTCAGACTGGTTTACGAGTACCGAGAACGTAAGGATACGGACGTACGTGATCATTTGAACCTGACATTTACGGTAACCGACGTGAGAATGATCAACCAGTACTTCGTGATTATTTCGAAATCCAAACTGCAACTTCCTTTCGGTCACGTTCATCCTATAATTTGCGAGTATAAGATACTACATTTACGATTTTATAAACCGCATGATAAATCCGATGATGAATACCAAGAAATATGACAAATATACAAAATTTATGAACCGCAAGAAAAAGACCTTACCGAACCGCATAATAAATCTGACGAATATCAAGAAATATGATAAATATATCCAAGTTATGAGCAGGTAGAAATGACACGTTATATGACGTCATGAAAAATCCGAGGAAAGTAAAGAAATATGATAAATATATCAAAGTTTATTAACATTAATCATATAATTTTTTTTTTTTTCTTCTAAAAAGAATTCTAATGATAACGATCAAAAATAACGCAATAATTATAAAGAAACGTCGTAGAAAATGTTAAAAATATTGATAAACAATCATTGTGTAACAGAAATATTTGTATAATATTCGTTCAATTTCACTTCGGACCAAAGTAAATAAGAAATGTAAAGAAGGAAACGGGGAATCCGAACGATTATATAGCGAAATCTTAGAAGCAACGAACGATCGAACTATACGTTAAAGATTCGCTATAAACCGAATGATAGCAACTCGTAGAAAGTCGTTCTCGGTTCTTTACCAATGAAAGTTATTAGTAAAACGATCGAAGGCTATCTCGATCTGTGCGATGCGTGAAATCGATCCTTGATCATCCAGCTTCTTCGTCTTCTTCTTTTTCTTCTGTTTTTCTTCGTTTTATCCTCGGGCTCTACTCTCATCATTACCCGACAGAATTATATTTCAAGTCACGTGTTCTCTTCCTCGATAGAGATTGGAATTGTATCGGTCTTGTCCGTATAAACCATTGGAAGAAAAATCTCGGAAAAAATTTGAAGGCAAGAGAAGGAACACAGATTGAAAGAAAAATTTAATTACACGTTTATGTACATTTATATACGTATATGTATGTATATGAAATAAAAAATGACAGAATCATTTTTCACTTCGATCAACTACAGTTAGACTCATTAACAACATAAAACTAGTTTTAAAATATCATAAATTTTTTAATTTGTCAATAATATATCTGATCGATAAGTATATGCGATCATCCGATATTTTTTATGTCTTAGAATTATAAACACTTCTGTTGTCTGATCGAATATTTTCGAAAATATTGCTTAACACTTCATTCGGTGGAATATTTTTATCAACATTCCCACGTTATCTTTTCTTCTTCTTTTTCTTTCTTGTTTTTATATCTCGCTTAAGTTGCAAAAATGTCGAAGAACTATTTACTTGATTGAAATTGAATTGGAAATTGGCAAAATTAAAATTCGATGCTGCAATCAGGAGTACGTTCAGATGGAATTTCTATATTTAATGGAATTCGAGACCAAAACCGGTGAGATTACGAAAGATGATAGCCTGTTATCGATATAACGTAACGGAGATCCATCGGTGTATCATAATTTTTTTTTCCTTTCTTTTCTTTTTTCCTGTTCTACCATCTTCAATTTTATCACAAGTACCCATTGTCGTTTCATAATGTAATAGTTCTTGAATGAATATATTTTGAATGGTGAATTTAACGATTACATAGAGTATTGCATGAAAAGATAATAATGTTCTTAAAATTCATTTCCGAGTTTATAATTGGTATATAAACGTAAAATTTTTGTGCAAATAAGAATAAATTTAATTCTAAGTTTTTCCGAAATTTACTGTAAATTTAACGATTTAATTTATCTTCTAATCGCAAAAGCCAAAGATTTCATATCATACTCGAAACGTACATACTTTTTTTTTTCTATTCAAGGTTTGGGAGTATGAGGATCATCATCTGCTTGCTTTTCCTCGGCGTAATCGCCGTGAATGCCCAGCGCCGATTGTCCTTGCCGGATCCACGAAGTTGTGCGAATCGTGAGTATCCTATATAGAATTTTATAATAGATTTTCGAGGGGATAAAACGAAAAGAAAAAAAAAAGAAAACAGCAAAAATAAAAGAGAAGAGAAGAGTACTTTCATTTCAGATGAATGAGCTATAAACGATACCAGCGCTATACTATGATACAATTAAAAATATTTTATTAATGTTTTAGAGATCATTATTATATTCTTTCGATTAATGGTTAATTATAAAAAAAGGCGATGATGGATAGAAAGTAACGTTTCAATCGATTACCAATGGTATCTGACAATCTTTACGACCTAGATCCCGTTCGATTTGAGAGAAAAAAAAAGAAGAAGAAAATATAAAAGAAACTTTCGCGAATTTATAAGAAACTTTTTCGAAGGAAGAAGCATGAGAGTCTGTGATTTAGAACGGAGGTTCTTAAACGACGGTAGTCACGAAAGTATTCATCTATAATTACGATTGAAGTATGCGTCGCGTTTCCCGGCTGTAATAATATTTCATTCGAATTTGAACACTTTATTGTAGTTAAGTTAAATGTTTTGTGCGACGACTAAAGAGACGTAGTTAACCCTAACCAACTGACCATAGCTAATCGTAGGGATTTTACTGTAGTTATTCACTGTCTCCGCCCTCTCCCCCTTCTCTCTCTATCTCTCTCTCTCCCATTCTCTTTATATATATATATATATATATATATATATATTTCTTTCTCTTCCTTTTTCTCTCTCCTTGTCTATCTTCCTTTCCATTTCTTTTCTACTCCCGAAGGTTATATTTTATTACCTGAGAAAGAGGATAAACTATCAGGTAGATAAAAATCGAACGTCCATATAAGTATCTATGTCGCCAATTTTTACACCTCTATTACCTTTTTTCTTTCTTTACCTACTTTTTTGTTTTAATTGATATAAATTCGTTTATTATCGATTCGTCCTATATTATGATAGATCGCTAAATTATTATCTACTCATACTACTTCATCGAAATCTATTGAACTCTTTCGTTACTCAAGCGTATAGTAACTATACTCAGACAAGAAAACAGAAATCATTAATGCACGGATATGGCAATCAACGAGATGTGTCGTCCTTCTCCGCTTTCCTAATCAAACGAATCCAACGCCTTTTATTGATCATTAATGCGGTCGACTTGAGACAGAGATGGTAGCGCAACGAATTCATGTTTTTGATGTAAACGGAATTAACAATCCTCTTACGAAATACATAGTAACTGCGAAGACGATGTAGATTGTCGATCTAAAAAATAAATAAATGAAGAAAGAAAATAAAATAAAAGAAAAAGAAAATAAACAGATCGATTATTGTATTTAAGAAAACAATGGCAATTTCGTGTAATTATTATCTCGATTCGCAGGCGTTCGTCACGCGAGTTACAGGGACGCAAGGGGTGTCACTCATTCGTACTTCTTTAGTTGGGAACATTTGCCGACTAGAAGCCTCGAGGTGGACTGGCTTGATGCTCGTAACATTTGCCGTCGTCATTGCATGGACGCGGTATCTCTCGAGACGCCACAGGAGAATGAATTCATCAAGCAAAGAGTAGCCAGAGGTAAACTTACGTGAACTTTTGTTACGATGGATATGTTCTCATTTAAGCGTATTTTATAAGACAGATCTCAGCTTTCGTTGGTAAGATTTTATTGTAGATAGTAAATCTTCGTTTCTCTATATAATATTTCACTAATTATATTGTTAGAAAAAGAAAAAAAAGAAAAATTTCTCTCGTATCATCCAAGGCATTCATAGGGTATATCTATTAAATTAAATTTTCTCATACTTTGAGGAAGATAATGTTCGTGTTATGAGATAAATTTCAAGTACGTATTTCATAACTCACATAACATACTCGTTTTTATCGAAATATGTAGTCAACTTTCACTGAAGTTGTGAACAAATGAAATTAAGAGAACAAAAAATGATCTCGCGTGATCGGGCTTCTGCAATGCATCATAAATGAATAATCCCGAAATGATCTTTTGGTTAATTTAAATCGGACGCGTGAAAATGAAACAAGAAAAATAAAAACAAGAAAAGAAAAAGGAAGGAAGGATTATAAAATTAGAGAAAAATATACCTTTAAGATGGTTTACACTTTAATCGACGTTTAATATTACACATGATGTATATTTGCTATATCAAAAGTTTCCTTAACATAATATAAACGATCGTAAGTGGAAAATCATCATAGATTTGGATACATCCAAGAAGGTAGAAATTAGATTTTCGAAGCGAGAATCAAATAATCCCGAATCAAGGGAAATATTATTTAACGCGATTCCGTCGTCAGGAAACGTGAGGTACATCTGGACTTCTGGACGTAAATGCAATTTTAACGGTTGCGACCGTCCCGATCTTCAACCGCAAAATGTCAACGGATGGTTCTGGTCCGGATCCGGTGCTAAAATCGGACCGACTAGCCAACGTAATTCTGGGGATTGGAGCCATACTGGTGGATACGGTCAGCCACAGCCAGACAACCGTGAGGCTGCTCAGGTACTGCGGTCTTTTCGATTCTCTCTTTACTTTCCCTTCAATTTCGTTCGTCCTATTCGCGTTCGATTTTCTCATCTTCACTTATCCGATTCCATTTGATTGAAACTTCTTACAGAGAGACCTTTCTCTTTTCCATTCTACTACCTTTCTTACGATCTATCGTAGATCGTATTTCATATAGGAAGTATCCTCTGATTTTTATTATACTAATCAATTTCAACATGATACGACTTTATTCTTGTCCGTGAAGAAGAAAAAGAGAGAAAGAAAGAAAGAAAGAAAGAAAGAAAGAAAGAAAAGAAATACGAAGAAAGAATTATCCCTTAAAATATCTTAATTTTAACATTTATCATCACAGGGTAACGATGAATCCTGTCTGTCCATTCTCAACAACTTCTACAACGACGGCATTAAATGGCACGACGTTGCCTGTCATCACGTAAAGCCATTCGTTTGCGAGGACAGCGACGAGCTCCTGAATTTCGTCGCCTCTCGAAACCCGGGAATCCGTTTGTAAAGGTGTAAACGCATTCAACGAGAGACAACCCAGACGAGATCCCATAACGGACGATAGACGAGATAATTAAGATGATGTCGTTTTGCGGTTACCCCATATTGCCGTTTATTTATGATTTACTAACCGATAATTTTTTTACTACGAAATTTGAGACTCTGTTAATTTTGTGTGATTCGTCGAAAGACAAGAAAGAAAACAAAAATTATTGAACAATTAGTAGAGCACATATAAGAAGTAAGGTGGCGTAGTAAAAGTATTATATGTATGTCATCATTTTGTACCTTTTCTTTTTTCTTACATAAATATATATAAATATATAGTTTATAATGTATTCTTCGATTTGTATTACATTATGAAAGGAAATTCCTCTCGGGATGATCGAGACTAGGTTATGAAATACTTCTTTTTTTTAATGATATTAATATCATCGATATTCATACTTTTATTTTGATTACAAAAGTATTTTATATAAGAATATATTTTCGATATCATAGGGATATTATTTTTTAATAAAATTAGACGGAAATCCTTTGAGCAAACATTATTACTATTCGGTTATCATATAAATTCAAATATTGCAGTACCATCAGAAATATTTAAGATGCAGCAATAGTCTCAATTTCCAAAGCTGATACGCCGCATTGTTTAAAAGGTAAATAGACACCTCCGTAGACTTGCAAGCCAAACATCGTAATGTTTCCCACGTCCAGAAGTTCCCCATCTGGTATTTCTCGACCACGGTAGTAAGGATTAAAACTATCTAACTTTAAGGAAACAGTTGAGAATTCTTCGCTTGACATTGGAGCCTGGATTAATGACGCACAAAAAAAAAAAGACAGAAGAAAAAAAGAGAGAAATAAAATTTAAAAGACAAGAAAACGTGCATATATTTGTTTTTTTTTTTCAATAATCTCTTTTAAATTGATTTTATTTGAACTTACTTGGAAAAATTGCTCGTAACTCAAGTCGTTATTTGAATCAAGCCCTTTATGTCTAAGAACGGCCTTGTAATGATTATTCTTCCCCTGTCCACGACAATTAATCACAATAGTTTTGAAATCCGTCAGATTTAAATTTACTCGGGTTCTCACGCCGGCAAATCCAGCTCCGTTGGGTTGCGGATTGAGAAGAGTGAAAAAGATGGCTCTCTGAAAGACTTGAGTTTTTTGCAAGACCAGCGTGGCTTTCGATTTTCCGACTGTTCTTACAGTATCCGATATCTCTTGCCAATCGTTCACGTTATCCATCCTCGTAAAGTCGAACAATGTCATTTTCCTCCTGCCATCAAACATCCCAATGGTTGGAATCTCATCGAAGCGCAACGACACGTAAAATGCCGCTTTCGAGAATCTTGTTTTATGCTTTTGTCAAGTTTAAGATATCGATCTTTCGGAGTATATATATATAAATACACACACACACACACACACACACACATATCTTACCCGTTTGCCGGCTGCAAGAACGTAAGACTCATGAAGAAAGCAACGGTCATGCGATGATTCAACATTAGCATTATCATTATCCGCGAGATGCCTGAATTCAACGACCTGGAATATTAAGATGTAGATAATGGAATAGCGGAGGATTACATTAGAGAGTACGTTGATTTAAATCTCGATTATCCGCGAACCGTATCTGTCATATTTATTGAAGAAATTAATTATTAGGGTAAACTCGAATTATTTTTCAACAAATCGAACGAAATTTTCTCTTTAATCTTCTTCATTATAATATGATCGAAATTCGCATTTTTTATGAAAAAAAGGAAAGAAAAAATTATTCTTGATATTTCATTTTCACCGAAAGATTCACAAGGATATAAGAAATTAATTATCTCGCTACAAATTGAAAACGATTACACGTTATATGATATAGTACGATTTTTTTTTTTCAAAAGAAACACCGAACATTCACCGCATAATCTTACAATCTGGCCACGACGCGTGATAAATTTAGAATGTAAACAAATACGATCGACGAGTAGTTCCGTATGTTCCAATACGACCTTAGTTGTCTCAACGTTCATACGAGTTAGATCTTCGGGTAGTATATCGTATTATTTTCTAAGACGTTTAATCTGATGTATATATTAATATACGAGAATCGATTAATAATAAACGTATTGTTCATTTAAAATATTATCTATTACGTTATCTATATTATAGAAATAATGATAGAACATTTTGGTATTTCGTTATTTGGTTAGTGTTCGAAACTTTCGAAGTTGAGATTTAATCGTTAGATGGCACTGCATTGCGCTATTTATGTCGAGTTCGTTCATTCATAATTAAAGAGTTGAAATTCATTGGAAATTAGACGCTTAACTTACGCGAATGGCAGTTTATTTTTAATAATAATAATAGAAAAATGACCCAAGATAATAATACCGTGTCGTTCAAGACAGCACCAGGATTTTGTCCAGATTGCGGATCGATTCTTCCTTTGCTAGGTGACAAGGGCAACGTATCTTGTTATTCTTGCAAACGAAGCTGGGGACATGAAGGTTAGTTTTTACAATTCGTTTCATTTCTAACATTAGTGCGCACGTCCGAGAGTATTATAGAAAATCTAAGTTCTATAAATGTTTACGTCAATTTGGTTCATTTTTTTTCAATAATAATTCGTTATAATTTAACGGAGACTATAATTATCCGCACTTAAAACGAGCAATTGAATCAGACGATATTTAATAATCAATTTTTTTTATCCAGCGTTTTGATAGTTAAGTTTAACACATATAGCTCGAATATGTGTCAAAAACTTTGTATTAGATAACTAATTTAAAATATTTATTTTTTCTCTTCGCCGATACGTCTTGTAATTTTTTCTTTAATTTCTATTTCTATTATTTATATCTTAGCATAGCATATAAATCTGATATACTTTTAGTTTTTGGCGACATGGCTATGACTTATACTATATCTTTTAAATCAAAGAGTTCTTACTCTCATGCAAAAGAGATGGATGACAATGATCAGGATGGTGATGGTCCAATAGTTGAACGTCGATGTCCACAGTGTCAAAATGAAAAAATGTCATATGCAACATTGCAATTAAGATCTGCCGATGAAGGACAAACTGTGTTTTATACATGTACCAAGTGCAAGTACGTACGATACGATAAGTACATGACTTATGTTTTGATTTCATTGAAATTTAATAGCATAAATGATAAATTATAAGGTTTATAAAATTTAATTGTAACAAGTGATATACAAAAAATTTAATGTTATATTACAGATTCAAAGAAACAGAAAATTCGTGATTTGGATGTTCTGTGTTTTTGTCTCTTTGAAATGAAAAATTTCAAACATGGGAGTTTAATTTATTTCAATACGATCACTCTCTTCTAATAAAACATAGAACTTTATTTATGATACACTCAACAAATGATGAATGAGAAGGGTATATAAGTATTTTTATAACTCTACAGGGTCAATAGTACAATTTTGTTATAACAATATATGGATATCTTAATTAAATAGTAATTAAGTAATTTCATATATACAGTATGTCAGCATAAAAGGTAACAATAATTTTAATAAATTCATTTTGATCCACTTTTAAAACTGTTATGATGTAGTGGTCCTTTGATTAAAAAATTTTATTAGTCATAAATTTATCTTCGTAAGTTCTCCTCCTTTATATGACATTAACACACAGTTAATTGCCCACATTCTAATTATAGTTCATATAGATATGCTATCTTGTGTCATAAGAAAAGGGTCTCATAAACTAATAGAGGAACTTTGTTAGATAACTCTGAGTAGTAAAATTCTAAGAATTTGATTTTGTATTTTAAAAATTTACATTTGCAATTTCTTGCAAGGGCATTCTTATTATCGGACTTATATATAGTCAACTTTTTTTTGTAATATTAATACATAATGTAAAAGAAAAATTATTTAAATACATATATAATTAGTATTTATCTTTCTCAGATTAGACCTGCCGATTAGATGATACATTTACCTATATGTAGTTTACTTATTTTCCTTAAACAAGAAGTACAAAAGATTTTCATGTAAATACAGTATAAGTAATATATAGTACGTATTATTAAATAAAATAATAAAATAATAATCCGTTCTCACAGTTTTACTTAGTGATTGAAAAATAAGAAATTTGAATACTTTAATATTAAAATTATTGAACATATACATATATATTATTAATAATAATAATAATAATAATAATCATATTAATAATCATAATCATAATCATAATAATAATAATAATAATAATAATAATAATAATAATAATAATAATAATAAAGTATATGCCAACAAGATAAAAATGCTCTCTCTCTCAAAGTTCGAGATCTTTAGGCTTGCGCGATCTAATATTTCTTTAAAAATCGGACAAACAATCGCGCGTAGTTTCTTGTACAAAGAGAAAAGAAAAACAAGAGGAGATAAATATCCTATTGGGATCGCTTTTGAAAAAAGCGATTTTTAATTGGTAATAAAATATATAATGCACATGCACTTAAACTTTATGGAATCTGAAAATCAAAGTGCCGGATGCGCCTTTTGATTTTCTTAGGCCTTCGATTTTACTAATGAATTCAGATTTCTTACAAAATGTATCAAAGACGTTTCTCATAAATCTGTTTTTCGTAACTACACCATCTTGTCGGTAGCATTATCATTTCACCGAGAACGATGACGACGACGATGACGGTGACGACGTTTGATTTTTTATTTATTTCTTATTTTTCTCTTCCCGAATTATGTACACTAACGTTCATATTACATTATTGTACATAAACTATGTACAAGTGGTAAATTATTTACAAATGGACTGTGAGGCAAGAGGTGTATAAGGTGCCTAGATTGTCATTAAAGTTTCGTGCTTTAATCATGACGATGTTTGAAAGCATTCATCTAAAAAGTTTTCCAACGAGTGGTAAAGATGTGTTCGCGATTGCAGAATTCCATGGTCTTCGTCGGTGTACGTCTAAACAAAAAGAAAAAAATATATATACATATGTATATATACAATTATAGTACATAATTTGAAATAAATATATGGATAGTACTCGATAGAAGGAAAAGATAAATAATTGCGAGGTGAATGAAAATAATAACGATTTGTTTACTTGTTGCCTAAAAAGTATATCCTTTTGTTCGAGAACTTTGGCGAGCATCAGAGATTGTTGATAATGCACGTTATCGTCGAGAGTACCATGGATCAGATAATACATTTTTGTTTTTATATTATCGACTTTGTTTAACAGTTGACCATTTTCATATCCCTGAAGATTGTCAACGACGGTTGGTAGGCCCATGAATCGTTCCGTGTATATTGAATCTGCAATTAAAGTTGGGTTACTAATTAAAAGAATGTCCTCTGGTTGAACTAATACGATAGAAGAGATTAATGTGTTTCGTTATAACAAAGGGAGGACCGGTGTCATGATATGTATAGCGTTTCATTGAACTTGTGCGGCGCTGTTCTGTGGAAAGTTGATAATTAATGTTCATTAACGCGTGGCCATTTATACCCTCGATCTCTTTTACTCTGTTTCTTTCTTTTTCTCTTTCGCGACACGTACTACTCGTAATTAAACCGTCACGATTCTTAATTTGAAACTACGTTGAAACGAAATGTCCGTTGAAAGGAAATAATTACGTGAAAAGATTGAAAAGATAAATGATAGAGGTTGAAATAGGGATATATATATATATATATATATATATATATATATATATATATATATATATAACGAAAAAAAATACAAGAACGTTTTAAATAAGACGTACCATAAAGAACCCAATCCGTGACTGGAGCTACGGACATGCCACACTTGAAGACACCATTGAAATCCATAGCAAGTGACATACCGGTGGCGTAACCTCCATAACTCCAACCCCAAATTGCCGTCCTGGTGCGATCGATGAAGGGTAACTTATTCTGTAGATGCCTGAAACAGAGAGATAGACGCAACGTGGAACGGCGATAAATATTAGAGAAAGGAATACAAGGTTAAGGGTAGAAAAGAGGTTGGGTATCTAGTGAGAAAGTTATCTCCATTCGTTCCTTTCTCAGTCGAACTGAGTTCTGAGATCTCAAAGAAAAAATAAAAAAAAGAAAAGAAACAACACCCTTAAGGCAAATTTTTAATGCACTCTTCAACCTCCTCGACTGGAAGTGGTAGCAATTCTGTAAGAGCGAGTATGAAATTACCCTTATTTTTCGAGAATAATGCGGTAAAGTAGCGTAGCTTGTAAGAGGAAAACCCTGTTCTTCTATGAGAAGCGTTTCGCACGATGGTCGACTAGTACGCGATAAAGATCAAGACTGACTTTATCCATCTCTTCTACTTTTCTCCTTGTTCTCTCTCTCTCTCTCTCTCTCTCTCTCTCTCTTTCTTTTTCCTCCTCCTCTTCTTCCTTTTTTTCTCTTCCTTCTTCTTAATCCTCTCTTCCCGTCTTCCTTACAGGACAGGATAAGTGGCTTGAGAGTTTTTTGTTGCAACACATGGCTATGAAATCCCTTCGGACTATTACAACGTCGATAATGTCACGGCTAATATAACGGCAAACCGATGGTTAAATATTAAAGTAATTTATTGATTCGTACTATAGAATTTGTATTGATTCAAGTAATTCTATTTAATCTTTCGTGTTTTGTTCATTTGAAAAAAAAGAACAACAAAGAAAAAGAAAAAAAGAAAAGAACAGTAAATTTCTTATTAAAATATGTATCATCATTAGATCCAATGAGTACATTTATCTTATTGTATAAAGTATCTTTTATGTAGTTGACAATGTTTTATCGATATACATGTCCGTATATCATCAAGATTTGCAAGAGAATGTGACAAAAAATAAGATCCTTTATCTTAATTTTCTTTTTCGATTTTTCGAAGAGACACCCCTGGTATGTCTGCTAATAATGGCCCCACTGGGACCAACTTTATCCTCGTATCGTACGTGGAAATGTGTAGTAGTAAGCCACCCTTTCCTGTCTGTCTGTCTGTCTGTCTGTCTGTCTATCTCTATCCCTATTCCTCTCTCTCTCTCTCTCTCTCTCTCTCTCTCTCTCTTTCTTCTCGTTCTTTCACTGTGTAACAAGAGATATAGTCACGACGAACACAGAGGATTTCGTTTTCTTTGCGACTTATTCGCTTTGTAAATTGAGCCGAAAGAGTTGACGAATCCTTGACTCTTTCTCCTTTGAACGCAAGAATCCAACAGCTCGGAGAAATAGAATAGTAATAGCAGAAGTAGTATAGTACTATTGTAGTAATATAGATAGAAAATGACTCTTCATAGTTCTGTATACTTTGCTTTCGCTTTTTGTTCTTTGCATTCTTCATGCCCTTTTCATAGTCTTTCCTTTTCTCTCAAATCTTAATACTGTTGCTGTTTCTTTGGTCTTTTGTTGAAAACAACTTTACATCCCCTTTCCTTCCCACCCCACCTCTTCTTTATGCATGTTTTAACATAGCGCCAAATTTTTTTATTAGAAATATCTCAGATATCTTACATCCTTTATTTTATTTGAGAAAAGAAACAAGATAACTAACTTTAACTTTTTATTCTTTGTATTCACGTGCGGCATCATAATTCTTTAAAAAATTTCAATTTGAAGGTATCATGCGTTGATGATATACGTTGGTGAGTCTTAAAAGTTCTTGCCATTTCTACTTTCTTTTTTCTTTTCTTTTTCCCTATCTCTCTCGCTTTTTCTGTAAGTGAAATGAAACTTCAGACGAAGACGAGGGGAAAAAGTGGATGAGGAATGTAAGATATATACCTAGGCGTTACTCGTTTAAAACTATTTCACGTAAGAGATAAAAATCAAACGATCAAATTAAGTGAAGCTATGCGGGGGATCTACCAATTTAAGAAGTTGAGAAGAACTCAAATGCAATACAATAATAGTGGTAACATCAATAGTATTAATACTACTACTACTACTACTACTACTACTATTACTACTACTACTATTACTACTACTACTACTACTACTACTACTACTACTACTACTACTACTACTACTACTACTACTACTACTACTACTACTACTAATAATAATAATAATAATAATAATAATAATAATAATAATAATAATAATAATAATAAAAATAATAATAATATTGTACAGCTATAAGTTACTCGTAAAATTTGTAATTTATAATTGATTGTATCGATCGTATGTGAGATATGTATTGCATATAATAGGCATCTACATGTAAAAACAATTTAAATGTGGACAATGTATGCTACTAGTAGAAAAGTTTTAGAAAGTTAAAAGTTCGAGGGAGGAAAAGTAGGGAAAGAGAAAAGAAGAGGGATGAAGAGCAGAGGTTAAAGCGAGTCGAACGATTCCGCAATCGCTTGGACGGCTTCCAATTTTGCGACTGGTTTTTTACAGAACGGACGCGATGTGACGCGCCAGCAAAACATCTCCCTGTATATACTTGCACGTATTTTCTATACGTATATACCTATGTATCTGGATATAGATACACATAACACACACACATACCTAGAATGCATACGTACGAAAGGAAGGAGTGGTACAGCGAATCGAACTGAAACGCCCTACCTTGTTTCTCGCTATCCCATCTCCACCCCGTTTTTTCAAAGGATCTCACTTTCAACGTAGTACCAAGAGTAAATTTACGAAACACAATGTGGTTTACCATCCGGTTGTCTTTTGACGATCTGCTGATTTCCTGTACAAATCAATTGGACGGAAACTCGACCTTTGGTGAATCGAAGCTTTAAGGAATCTTTGAAGGAGTTGTATATAGGATAGACAATCGGGATTTCCAGTGAAACGTTACTTTCGTATATCGAAACGGAAATAAATGTTTTGCTTTTCTACTAGAAAACGTAAGAACTTTTTCGATTGGAAGTTATGTATCTTTTTAGGAATCGATATAAAATACATACGTCACGTAACGTCTGCTATGATTAGTCGAACCGATGAAATTATGTTTCTCGTATAACAGGTAAATTTTTAGGATTTATCGTAACGACTAAAACATCAAAAACGTTAAGTCAATAGTAACGTGGATATTTGACGTATACGCGTGTTTCGTTTCTATCATTTTATAATCATCCGTATTGTATTAAATTTTGTTTAGATTTTACATTTCATATTTTACTAAATACAAATATATAGACGAAGACCGTGAATATAAAATTATTCAATATTATTACAGTCTCGAATGGATTTTGTAATATATTACTAACGAGGTGACGTGAATATTTAAATAATAAATAATCGTTAAATTCCTTGATATATAGAGAAAATTTCTATTTTATTGTAATTAATAATCGAAAATAATTTAATATATATAAAGAGGTCTCGTATATTTGAAAAATATTGCGTAAAATATTGCGATATCTTTATCAAACATATAAGTTTGCTGTGCAATAACTTTAAGGGATAGCTTTTACTTCGGTTCCCCGGACCCTTTCCAAGGAAACGAATTACCCATGACAGCGAAACGAAAATACGAGAGTACCGACGACTACGTAGGGTCGAACGAAAGGGAAGGCAAAAGATGCCCTACTACTGGTAGGCCTATAAATTCGGATGAAGCTAAAGAGCAATTTTCTTCTTGTGAACGTATCTTCGTAGCTTCTTATATATAAAAAGACTCAGGGAAGTTCGTTGAAAACTAAGTCCATATACGAAACCGAAGAAGAGAGAAAGATAAAGGGATAGATAGATAGATAGAGATAGATAGATAAATAGATAGAGAGAGAGAGAGAGAGAGAG
Source organism: Dolichovespula saxonica (assembly GCA_911387935.1). Classification (NCBI taxonomy): domain Eukaryota; kingdom Metazoa; phylum Arthropoda; class Insecta; order Hymenoptera; family Vespidae; genus Dolichovespula; species Dolichovespula saxonica. The sequence goes on along the minus strand of OU427003.1, from coordinate 990,163 downwards.
AGAGAGAGAGAGAGAGAGAGAAATTGGGCGTTAGAACTTAAAAGTTAGTTACCTTTAGAGCAGTTGGATTAGAGAATTAGTAATCTAGGTGCGAAATAAGTTATACGGTCGACGAGTGTAACGAGGAAAAAAGAACTAGCCTATAATTAGTTTTCAAGCAAACTTTCGTTAATGATTCTCGTGCGAACCAAAAGTTTCGTTGTTTCAAATTTTCCTTACCTTCCTCCTCTAGACATTATAAATTCTGGTAAGAAAAGAATACGAAAGAACGATCGGGTTTAAAAGAATAAAGTTTTTGTTGAAATAAAAAAGAAAAATAATAAATAAAACGATTATTAACTCTCTCCCTCTCTTTCTTTCATTCCCTTCTTCTACTGTTTGCTATTTGACCTATAACATTTATAAGAGTGCTTGCATTATGCACAAGCAATTCATTTTGAATTTCGCTTTAGTGTAATTTTGCATCGCCACATATAGGAAAGTTTTGTTCGTACTTTTACTATGGATTATACGAAGCGATATCGGGTCAACTTTCCTTGTTTAAGCATGAGCGTGAATAGCGGTGAATGTTCTATGGGTCTCTCTCTCTCTCTCTCCCTCTCTCTTGCTCTCTCTCTCTCTCTCTCTCTCTCTCTCTGTCTCTCTCTCTCTATTTCTCTCTTGCTCTCTCCTTCTCTCGTGATATTTGTCGAGAAACTTACCTCGTTACATTAATCTGGTCAATGATTTCAACGGTACCAAGGTTCCGGTATCCAGCGAATAGCATGCTGTTGCCCATTAATCCGGAGCCCCTGCCGTCGATGGCAGCGTATATGATACTCTTGTTTGACACGAGATATGTACCCCAGTCGACGTTGAACTTTTCTGTCACTTGATATGTGTCTGGTCCGCCGTATCTGGAAACAAGAGGAAAGGAAGTCGTATAACGTAGAATAATTTGATACCATATCGACAATTTACGTATCTTTTATCGTACCATGACGAAGAATATAATATCCTAGTTGTATCTGTTTCTTTTATTGAATTGTTTTTCTTTTCATTTTTTTGTATATTTTTTCTTTTTCTTCTCTCTCTCTCTCTTTCTCTATTGTTTACTTTCAATGAGATCAGAAGCAAATTAACCATACGTCATAACGATACGCTATCGGATATCTATAGGTTTGTTCGATTGTTACTACATTAATTCAAATTGATTCGGTTAGCTTTCGTTATCTTTTGATAATATCATTTACCCAATATTCGGACGATATCGAGATTTAAAGGTAATCAAATCTTGATGGAAAACTGAAGATCTCTTGGTTTCCTTTCGCGCGGAAAAATATCATATTTCGTGATCGGGTCGCTCGACAATAAGAAACACGTGCTCTGGAAGTAAGTACTTACGTAGGATGGTGAAAACTTCCGATCGTACGACGAATATATATATATATATATATATATATATATATATAATGAAACTTGAAGATATATAAGAGAAGGTTCGTTCGATCGGTAGTAAGTACGATGGGTACGAAGACTTTCTTATTTCAGTCGGTTAATGTCCAAGACGGGTTTTTGCCATTTTACGAGGTGAAGTAGATAATGGAGAGAGTAGGAACAGGGGTAGGTCGTGAGTATAACGCCTATAAGCTCTTCATACTTAAAAGTTCGGGTACCGTTCTAGCAGGTCAGACTACAAATTAGACGTTATTAGGATTTACGTCGGAAGTTATATCGGCACTGGAAACAACGATGGTGGTTCCGAGCTATACTTCCGCCATTTGCGTGTCGCACGTTTATGTATAATATGTAGGTATACGAGAAAAGGTAGGACTGGTGTGTGCGGTTAAATTCGGAACTGCGAGTACCGAAAACACGAAAACTCGCTCGCGTATTTCGTTGTGCATATTTAATGGCATAAAATCTCACGTGCCGTTGGATCTTTCTTTTATGTTTTACTTATATATTCCTTTCCCGCCTAAGACGGTCCCGTCTTACATACATACGTCGTAGAATTTATGAGAACGGTTCTGGAACGTCTATTACCTGAGCGAGCTTTCGATTTTGTTGAATATCGAAAGGTATTGGAATAATAGAAATAAAAAATAAAAAATTTTTGCAGTAATAAGGAATTTATAAAAGAAAGAAAAAAAGGAAAAGAAAATTAAAATACGAGATTGGCAGAGAAAGGATCGATAACGTTTGACGGTTCACGTTTGTACAGGAAACGATGTTTCCTGTATTTTTCTTAATCAGATCAATTTTTATGAGAGAAAACACGATTTATGTTCTATTCGATTCGACAGTGATTCATATTTTTAAGCAGCAGGCTCGCTATTGCACAGGGATCTACTACTCTTTTACAAAATGTAGAAATATCGTCTAGCGATATATCCTTCAGGTAACTTAACTCGATCTACGATTTTTTTCTTTCTCTCTTTCATTTTTCTTTTTTTTTCTTTTTTTGTCTCGGCACGTTCGGAATAGAAATTTATTGCTCGATCGCGAGTAGAAAAGAGAAATGAAGCGTTCGTCGCGTCGATTCGGGGAACGACGTCATCGTGAAATGTTTTATTCCTAAGGTGCAACGCATGGAAGTTTCAACTTTTCTTTTATTTACTTCTTCCTTTTTTCTTTCTTTTTTTCCCACCCCCTTTAAACTTCTTCTTCTATCAAAGAAGACGAACGTTCAATCGTACTTTTTCGTTTATCACTGCTGCCGTATCCGGCTTGAGTACGTAAGGAACATAGATACGTTATGCCGTAACCGATTGATGATCTACTCGTGATGCATCGTCATATTTCCCGCCGGGAGAAAAGAAAATATGGATGCTTTTAGTGCTCTCTTCGTTCCCTTTTCTATCTCTATCTCTCTTTCCTTCTCTTATCCCCGCGTTTCTTCGTAGCCACCTTTGACCGTGAAGATATGTGTGTATCGAGGAAAAAGTCGATGCTAAAAGTTCGCCAGGCTAGACGAGAGTTAAGTGCTTTCGTTGAAAACACTTGATTGTGTATGGGAGTATATCTGAACCAACAAGGCTGCGAAGGGTTGAGAAGGAAACGGGAGCGGGTGGAGAGGGGCAAAGTGTAAGAAAGTGTAAGGGGAGAAATTACGTAAGCGTGAGCGCGCGATATGTAAATTTGCGAAGATAGATGTGACGCGGAACACATTTTTATCAGTGTTACGAATAAATAGACAGAGTTTCTTGTCGAAAAATAATCTCTTGGCCGAAAGATACATATGATTTTCACTTCGAGTGTTGCTTTTATATGGCTCACTATGAAATTGTTACATGTATAATATATATTTCATAATGTAATATTATGATGTATATATATATATATATATATATATATATATATATATATATATATATATATATCTACACACACACAATCATGTAGTATCATCTCACATTAACTTAGTTAAATACGCTCATCAAGTTTCAATACTTTCACTAAAGTATCTCTCGTTAATAAATTTTTTCGTTAAAATTATTTGTTAGCTGTGATCAATTACAACAAGCAAACTCAATTTTAAACGCAAAACGAAATAAAAACGATTAGGGTGGTCGCGGAAATGGAGGAATTTAAAGCGAATGATTAAATAATTAGTGATAAAGGCAAGGTGAATTCAAAGATAAAGTGAAACGGGGTAAGATTAATGAGATGAAGTAAAGGTTTGGAATAACCGATTAACTTACACGTAAACCAGCATAGGATACTTGGTGGCACCGCTCAAATCAGCATCGGGTGGGATCAGAAGCCTCACCTGGGCATTAAAACCACCGGGAACCGGTATTTTGTACTTATGGACAATCGGCTGAGCCTTCGACGCCAATAATTCTGCAACGGCTTCGTTATCTTCCCAGATAGCAATTTCTTTGGCACTCTGAAACAAAATGACAATACGATACTTATATCGATCACAAATACACGGTGGTACTTTCGGGGTGGTACGAGGAGGGAGGGAAGGATGGGGGAGGCGTTGCGTTGATTCATATTTTTTTCAAAAAATTAATAAAGTAATACGCGAGCCACGTCAATTCACTAAATCATTATTTTTACGAATGTTAATTAGATATACTCGAGAGACTTTCCTAATCCCATAAGTACACTTGATTCGATTTCTCTCTTGCACCTCTATTTCGTATATAAAGCATTTCCCAAACAATGACGTTTCTAAGCACTATAGTGACGTGCATATTGAAATGCTTACCAAAAGCGGTCGGAAGTTTGCATAATGTTTAGTTGTTAATGGAACAAAGTTTTCGAACCGTCTAAAATACGGATTAATTTCAATTAAACATCCTTAAAATTTTCTACCGAAAGGAGAACTTCTTACTGAATTCAAGGATAATAGATCTTTACTTGAAATTTTGATTTGTCTTAAAACATTATATATTGTTCCCTTAGGACAAAGGAAATTTATTGAAGGGATATTATTTCGAAGTATTACGAGGATTATCAAGTGATTAACAATATGTTCGATATATTTTCAGACAATACTTCGAAATTAAGAAAGGGATAGTGTACATAAGGAGCAACTCGAAGAGAAAAATCTATTTTTCTTTCTATGTTTCTTTTTCCTTTCCTTCTCTTCCCTTTCCACCCACTCTTCCCCACTTCTCTCTCGCTCTCTTTTCCATCCTTTTCTGACGCACCTACACACACACACACACGCGCGCGCGTATACAGAGAAAAGGAAGGCACCCGACGTAATTACCGGAGCAGTCTGAGGAAAACTAATTACCGGCACTATCCAGCCGTGTCGGAGTAAGCGATAAAGATGCAGACTAGTCAGATCTTTGCGTTCATGTTCCTTTTTGTCTCTTTCGATAGTGATAAGATCTTCCTACTCCTTTCCCGTTTTTCCTCTTCCCCCGTCTCCCCTTCTCTCCCTTTCCCTCTCCCTCTCTCTCTCTCTCTCTCTCTCTCTTTCATGGCTCATCCGGTACTAGATGCTTTTCCTAATTTTCTTACTTTCCCTCACTTCCTTCCTCCTTATCCATTTACTGAGTGCTAATTCGATTATAATGGCAATAGTTGACGCGTTTGCTTGTTAAAACTTCTATTTCGCAGAATGGCGAACGTTAAGAAGTTCGAATTAAGAAGTTATCGATATTGTTTATAATCAATTTAAGGGCATACGCATCGGGTGATAAGAAAATAAGCGTTTAAAAAGCAATATAAGCAAACCGTATTTCGTTTTTAAAGCGAAGTTTTTAATACTATAATCCGATCGTTCGTTAAATTATTGGGTTGGCAACTAAGTGATTGAGGCTTTTGTCGAAAGATTCTTATTTAAAATCCGCAATCACTTAGTTGCCAACTCAATACTTGGCGAAAACAAATTCAAGATAAAAGTTATTTTTTTTTGTTTTGTTTTCAACAGAATACTGAGAAATTCATGAGTCAGAGCTCGATCGTTAGACAATGGAAAATGTACATTTACGTCTTCGTGAGTGCAAAGAAGACAATAAAGAGGAAGGTAAAGCATGTAAAGCTAGATAGAGAAAGAGATGTAAGGGGTTGTAGGGATTATATACGACTGGAAGATTTCCACTCGGTAAAAATAGGCTCGACGGGGAGTAAACGAGCTTCTCTTTGACCCGTCAGAACCGCAGGAGGCTTCTGCTTCTACTTTCAGTACTGTTTGATGGATCCCGTCACCGAGTCAAGTCGTCGTATGCTTTCCACTGAAAGAATATTTTCCTCTCTTGCCTTCTCGAATCTTTTCGATAATTGCCAATCGCTACTATTGTCTTTCAACCATTTTAAGTGTTTCCTTTGACCGAAGGCGCTTCGCGAAGAATTATTTTTTCTTTGCTCTTATTTCTGTAAACTTCAGTAACTCGTACAGTGTATTCCCATAAAAAGAATAAAATGCATGAGAAAAATAGGTTTCCTCATGTGTGCGTGCGAGCGTGTGTATATGAGAATATCGTGAATTTTTATTTATTTGGGTCTTTGACTTTGTTTGATAATTGGATATCGTTTAATTCGAATACGAGATTCGAATGGTTTTTTATTGTTGTTGTGTTGTCGGTATTCTTTTTTCTTTTTTTTAAATCAAAATCGACATTGTGCTTTACACGTGATTTTCTTCGACTTATTGGTTTAATTTAAGAATTTTTTTCTTTTTTAATACATAGATATTTATCATGATACCGAGGAATGATTAAATATTATGGAATAATGAAATATTTTTCAAAGGATAATACTTACTCTATTATAAATGAAAATTTCCGGTACACCAGGGCCAGCGCAGGTTAGCACGTAATATGAATTGTCGGTGGAGAACTTGGCAGTATTGTACAAACACCGTGTGCTATCGGATTCTCTGAGGATGTCGCAACTGAGACACTTGGGTTGGGCGTTCAACGTCGACAGAGACAGTCTGTACAAATGTTGTTGTCCTGTCTTGTGCTCGGACGTGGCGAGATAGTATCTGAAACAATTAAATAGAATTTTCAATTGTCTTATGTTAAAAATTCGTACTGTAGATATTTTATTTAATATTTTCATATCTAATATATATTCAGTTATGACTATTTTATTTAAACTTTTTATTTGTGAATTTTATTAAAACTGAGTAAAAAAAAAATAATGATCCTCCGAGAGAAATAAATGAGAAAATATTATTATCAATATTTAGTTTTTAAATATTTTCGAAGCAATGCTGCGTTAATCGTTTCTACTCTTTCTTTTTTTACGAGAGATATAATTTCAAAATTCGAGATGAAAATTCTCGTTTCGATAGTCGGACACTATGGATCGTAATTTGTTACTACGTGTTGTCCCTTAATAACTCATTTGTTCGGATTATCTGTAAAAACTTTGAAGCATCTAATCGAAGCGAATGACGGCTAATTTTCAAGGGTGAGATAGAAACTATTTGGAAAAAAAAAAATAAATAAAAAAGAATCTTTGAACGCTTGTGGAAATAATCTCGTACCTCGTTTTATTCGTTCGTCGAATGATGATATTTTTTTTATAATCACATTACTAATAAAAAGTTTTGAGCAAAATACATTCTCCAAATTAATATCGAATCTATCAATTATCTAAAAATATCGGTGAAATGGATTTGTTAAATTGGATTATACATTCGTTAGCAATACGTTGGACAATTATTCCGAACGAAAATTCTAAATTTATCAGTTTAAAATAAAATTGTGTGAAATCATGATTATTTTTATTACACCATTTTGAAAACGTTTAGCCGGATATCGTTCATAAAAATAAAATTTAAAATAAAATAAAAATATTCGGTCTGGTTCGGATCTTGTTTACTTCAGAAATCAAAGAGTATTGAAATACGCATCTACCAGCGATAATATTAGAAAGGTGGGCCGTTTTACTGTGTGTTATCACGTTTCTAAACGATAACACTCCTATATCTCCTCCCTCTCCCTCTCACCATCCCTCTCTCTCTCCTCTCTCCCTCTCTTTATTTCTCTCTCCCTCTCTCCTCTCTCCCTCTCTTTGTGAATAGAAGAGAATTCAAGCGCAGATGCAGCGAAGCTTCGCCAACTTGAGATTACTCTACTCAAAGCCTTTCATAAGACACATACCTAACTAACCCAAAGAAAACGTTTCCTTAGTTGAAAGAGATAGAGAGAGAGAGAGAGAGAGAGAGAGAGAGAGAGAGAGAGAGAGAAAGGGAGAGAGAGAGAGAGAGAGAGAGAGAGAGAGAGAGAGAGATAATACTGGAAAGATAGTTTCTTCAAAAAGTTTCTTCAAAAATTTTCATCTGAAATTGGTAATATTCCTTTGGCTATTAATTTCAACAAATATCTTACAAATTATAGAACTCTTATTGTGTCACGAACTTCCCATGAAAGTTTTCATAATAACGAATAGTGTTATTTGACGACCGAAAGTAGACGAACTCGTATTCATTTATTCAGAGACGGACGAGATATGTCCGAAAGTTTCTGCTAAGTTAATATGCTGTCAAGAAAATAGAATTCTTAATTCTTAACTTGATAGAGGGTATGCTAAAATTGTTGGTGAAACGATAGGAAAAAGATGACAGATAATTTTCAAAGTTTTCTAACGAATTTCTTAAGGAAAACATTTCCTACAATCGTTATTTCGAGTTTGGCCGAAGATCGATCGATTTTCCTTTGGTAAAGGACGAAATGTGAATCAACATCGAGTGTCACGTATTCGAGGAAGTTATTTATGTAGGAGACGGATAGCGAACGAGTGAATGAGAGCGAGAGAGCGAGAGAGAGAAAGAGTATATGGAGGAGTAGACGAAGTCCTTTAAGATTGATGTGATAGGCCAAATTAACAACATGCTCAAATTAATCCAATTCGAATGACCCCCAGACTCATCCATCTTGCCAGTTCCGCGAAACTACTGTTCTGTTCGAATACTGAGTCGGTTGCTTCGCTTCGACGATTGCTGTATAGATGTTAAGTGAGAAGGAAAGCAAGAGAGAGAGAGAGAGAGAGAAAAGATAAGGGACACCTTTCGAACTAGTATTTCAGAACTATTATCTTGTAAGATTGAATTACTACCGTTTCCTTTTGCCCAATTCTCTTCATACTTTCATAATACTCCAAGTTATGTAGAATCGAAGAAAGTTTGTTGGTTAGGATCAAAGGCAAAATCAAGGTAGCCAATGAAAGTTCTGAACCTTGGTTACGTCGTTTACTTCAATTTTATCAAAATTCGGAAATATTCTTGATAGGTCGTACCACGAAATTGTTATTTCACTTCCTTTAATTGAATCAGTGTGACAGGAAAAGAGAGAGAGAGAGAGAGAGAGAGAGAGAGAGAGAGAGAAAGCATCGAAAAGGCGAATTTTCGATTGAATTATAGAAATGTTCTAAATTTGCTATCTCGAACTATTTAAATAACGCGATTGATACAAGAATTTAAAACAATCGGAATGTTTGAATGATCAGTAAACGATCGATTAGCATGAAACTGCAACGCGATTAAATTGCTCGTAACTATCTCGTTTTTGTTTTTTGATATAAAAACTAAAAAACGATTAAAATATTTTTATTCAATTGCTTATTTTTTTAAACGTTCGAACAGTCAACTTAAAATTTAAAACGTCGCTTTCTTGCTACAATAGATGAATGATCAAATATTAATTAGATTATGTTCATATAATTTGTCGTTTAAAGTCACATATATATATATATATATATATATATATATTTATTTATTTATTTATTTCAATTGAAAATTTCGTATAAAATGAAAAAAACTCCTAATGAAATGAAAAATCTTCTACTGTGAATGCTATAACGAGCGAATGTTGATTGCATTAATCTCGTCTTTAAAGAAGTTGAAGAGATTTACAGAATAATTAAAAATACTTACCTAGCAATTAAACTTGCTATGCAGTTTAATGGTAACAAAAATATGCGTTGAACGTTTAACTCTTTTTTCATTTTAACGTCTGGTTTTTCATAATCTCGTGAATGCTATTTTAAGAATATTTACTTTAATAGTTTCTAATTGCTACTTTGCACGAGAACCCTTCTTAAACGTTAAGTGTTTATGCGGTTATTATAGCACGTATTAATAAAAGGGAAGTGAGAGGACCAGTAATTTTTAGTGATTTAAAGTTTTGATATTCCATTAAAAATCGTCGACAGAATTCATTTTCTAGAATAGAAGGAAAGGAAAGGGATTATCGTTCATGATTGTCTGTTCATTCGAAGAATAGGATTCTCATTCATTTTCTTCTTTTCCGATACCGAAAATGAAAGTTAAAACTAACCAAACACGTATTTCGCACGACATTTATTCGATTCTTTCTATTGGAAATATCGTTCAATTAAATTTTTTTTTTTAATTACCGAATAAACGATTTAACATTCACTTTGACAAAAAAATCTTTCATATAAATCCTATTGTAAAAATTACGTATAAAAATTGTTTGCTAATACGATTCTCGTGTATGATAATGATGATGATGACGATAATAGGTATTGATATTGATATTATACGATATATAGGTATTGATAATATATGAAAAAAAATTAAGTTCCAATATTTATTTTCTACATTATTTATACAAAATTTAATAAGATTAACTATTTTTTAACATTCATATATCTTTATGAATAAAATAAATTGTTAAGTTTAGATAGTTTTAAGAATAAAAATTAGATAGATTTGAGTCTCTCTCTCTTTGTATGTGTTTTTCCGTCCATCTCTCGAATTGAATTGTCGGTAAAGTTAGAAAGGATCCTTCTCTGTTCGTAGAACTTCCCACCCTTTTACATCTGGTTGGTATTCTCTTTGATCGATCTTCATATATCGGGCGTTTAAGCATGTTTGACTTGTTGTACATTGAGTATCGTGTTGAAGCATGCGCGAACCGTAAATGCAGCATCGGCGAATAACTTCCGAATGCCGACAGCATCCCTCTTACCCTCAACTCCTTCCTTAACCCTTCGCGTTTATATCGCCTTAATGATTAATTCATGCGCATTACTCCGCATCCTACAACCGACCTCCTTCCTTCTTGCACGTTTCCAATGTAGTACCGATGAGTAGCATGGTATAACGAACTAACTCGGTTAACTTCATTAACTATACGCGAGTAACGATACAAATGAGTTTTGCTTTAGATCGAACGAAATTTTTTTTCGTTTAGTTTCTCCTAAGGAAATGTCACATTTAATGATGTTTAAGTTAAAAAAAAACAAGACCCTAGTTTTAAGATACTTTAATTATTTACTTATCATTGTTATGGTATATATATATATATATATATATATATATATATATATATTCTATTATTATGTATTAAAAATATAGGTTGAAACGGACAAATTTGTGTGAAAATTTTTGAACGTTTATAGCACTTGGTAGTATTATATTTTGCTTTTAGATGGAATCGTGATCTGAAATAAAGATTTGAACTTTCAGGTTTTCAAATTTTCTAGAAGAACGAGTCGTAGAGAATTTCGATCCAACGTCAATACATTCTCTTAGTATCTGTTGGAAAAACCGCGTGCTTACGCACATGTTTTATCTCTTCCAGGGCTCTCTCTCTCTTTCTCTCTCTCTCTCTCTCTCATACACAGTTGCTTATCTAACTTTTCTATCCTACCGCGGTTCACCGCAAAAATTCATCACCCTCAGTTTAAATTCGTTGGAGATTCAGTATTTTCTCCCATTCATATTGTGTTCTTTTCTCGTCTCTCTCTTAAGGTGAAAATACATTTTTTTTCTTTTTTTTGTAAAATCGTTCGAAGCTTGTAATCATTACGGATAATCTTAATCTAATCGAAAGCTTTTCAAGGAACGAAGAGTTTCGGCGACAAATTTATTGATTGCCTTTCAGTTCGTAGCTACTAGCTCGTTCTTTTACAATTAAAGTCGGTCCCTTTCATCGATCTTCTTGAATCTCTTTTTCCTCCGGTTATTTTTCTTTTCATTTTTCTACTAACCATCTTTCTTTTTCTTCTTTTGTCTCATTCTCTCTGTCTGTCTGTCTGTCTGTCTGTCTCTCTCTCTCTCTCTCTCTCTCTCTCTCTCTCTATTTCTTTCTATCTCTTTTACTTTCTTTACTCATCCACGTTCTTATATTATCCTTCCCTTTCCTCTTTCATCTTCTCCTTCTTCTGACCATCTTTTTTTTATCGATTCACTCAACGTATTCTTCTTTTTTACTAGCTCGAAAATTGTTCGCTTTCGTTGAATAGCCAAACCTGTTCGTTCTTTACGTTTCTTTTTGTTACTTCGTTTTTTCTTTTCTTTTTTTAACAAAAAAATTAAAAGGAGAAAGAAAAGAGAGAGAGAGAGAGAGAGAGAGAAAAGACAGGAAAGTAAACAAAAAAAGCCGAGCTCTCTCTGCTCCCGAGTTTTATGTTCAGGCTAAGTAGTTGTTATCATACCGCTATAACATTCTTTTGTCAATTTTTGCTTTTGAACGCAAGCTTTCGACCAACCGCAAGAAGAAACAGATGACAGTTTGTTGCTTCTCTTTGATGCAACGATGTAGTAACGGTGGGACCATTTTAAGCAAAACCATAACCTTCCCTGAACTGAACCTTTAGGACAAAAAACATGAACGGTTTATATATACTTGACTTAACCTGTTAGTGAACCTAGTACGCAGGTAATAGGTAAGCAGCAACTTATTTCGCGAAAGAGAACGATGTACTTTGTAAAGAAATATTAAAATAGCTTTTTTTCATCGAATTTACCTCTTTTAGACCATCGCCAACCCACTTTTGTTATACGCACATTGTTTGCTGACAATGTCGCGCTTTCTCTCTCTTTTTCTCTCTCTCTCTCTCTCTCTCTCTCTCTCTCTCTCTCTCTACCTTTTCTTTTTCTTTTTTCTTTTTTTCTCTTTCTATGTTCCTTTGCGCGAAAGTTACGATTGAAAAAGTTTATGACAACGAACTTGGGACAAATAGTGATCATCCTCCTGGTAAAATTTGTAAAGCAGTGAAAATGCTTGAACGGTTTGTCGAATATCACTGAAAGGATCTTCGTTAAAACTAAATATGAAATGCAGCGAATAAAAAAGACAGTTTTCGGTCACTCTCTCGTCCACTTCTTATATTTCTTTCTTCGAATATTTTTCTAAGTTGATATTACAACATAAACGGAAAGATAATTCTTCGTTTCAAAAACGAAAAGTTCGTAAACGTATTACACAGAAAAATTCAAGTACTCATTTTTTTCTCTAATCCGTTATAACTATATACCATTTACTTTGAACTGCATAAATATTTGTCATTTGCAAATTTAAATCGCGCGTTCGCGAGAGTTCTCTACTTTTTAGACGAAAGAAAATCGAAAGGTAAAAGTAAAGAAAATGAAGGCCGGTACTAAAGGCTACCGAGTGAATTGTTGGGAAAGAGAAAAATACATTCGCAATGCAGGTTTTAAAATCCTGCCTCCTTCTCTCTCTCCCCCTACTTCGCAGAGGATGTTCGTGTTATTTTCAGGGGATTACACGACAATTAGTTGCAATTTTATTTACTTACTTGAGGAATCGGCACGACTAGTCTAATCCGTTTCCTCATTAACATATGGGAATATAAGAATATATAAATATATATATATATATATATATATATATATATATATATATTTATATATTCATTATAATTTTTCGGTATCAACTTTTCTTTCTTCTTCAACAACTAATTTTTGTAAAATATCACAAATACTAACTTCATATCGAATATCACTCAAGTAATGACAGCATTTATCAGTATCCGAATCAGAATCTGACGTAATTCTATTTATATTTTTCTTTCTGAAAAATTTCTGCTGTTCTTCATCGCTATTATCAGAATTTTTGTAAGCTTCGTAACAGGCTTCTTTACTACTACATGATTTTCTAAAAGATAACTCTTCCAGTTTTCTTTTTGACATCACAAAAAATTAGGAAAAAATTATAACACAATGAAATTTTAACTATTTGTTACTACTAAGAAAATATTTGATAAAGAAGAAATAATTTTCGAATCTCACACACTTTCTTAGATACTTCGTTCTTGAAAAAAAGTTTTCAACTAAATGCATGTCGTGAAACATTCTGTTCTGTACGTACTTATCTTTTGTAATAAGAAGATAAGAAACAAAAAACCTGCAATAATCTTCCAAAAAAGATTATCCTTACCATAGAATAAGAATTTCTTGCTAAACGTAATAATATCTTACTACAATAAATAACTATTGACACAGTATCTTTATACACCGGCATTGTTGTGTAGCGCAGTATAGCAGGGCGCGTGGGCCTGACGGAGATTTTCTTGATAACTAGCGTGGCAGTCAACGTGTTAAAGATACGTTCCGAAATATGAAAAAATTGCTATTCCTTGAAAAGCGCATTAAAACATTTAATAGAGGCACCATTACTCGAATACTATAGAAACAGCAATTAAAGAATTTCGATTTGACATCTCTTTCAACTATTTCAAAATATCTCGTATATTTACCATAGTGAAGACAGAATAAGGCAATATGCGATTATTCCGTGCGGCAACACACTCCGGAAAATGGAAAGAAAGGAAAACGCGATGTAGAAGAGGAAGGCTTGGATATTTGCTTTCCATAATCGTAGGCACTTTAGAGAAAGGAGAAAAGGACGCGCTTTACTTCCTATTTTGGCTTCGAATGTGAAAGAGAAAGAGAAAGAGGAAGAAAAAGAGAGAGATAGAGATAGAGATAGAGGTAGATATATATATATATATATATATATATATATATATATATATATATATATATATATATAGAGAGAGAGAGAGAGAGAGAGAAAGAAAGGAGGTATTTACAACGGCACTCAGTATTGAGTGGGGAGGATCCGCAGACACGGAAAAACAGAATTCGCGCAGTCACTTGTAGGAGATTTCATTTAATTTATGAACGCGCAATTAAGTCGACGACTTCTTGCGGAGAAATCTACACCGTGGACTAGCCTCCTTTTTATCTCTCTCTCTCTCTTTCTATCTGTACCTCTATCTTTATATCTTTCTCTTTCTCTGTTTAAATTTGCTGCACTCGAAACGTGAAGAGAGATAAAGAAGGAGAGAAGAGGAGAGGAGAGAGAGAGAGAGAGAGCAAAATTCGGAGAAATTCTGCTCTCACTTCGTAAATTACTTCCGGACCATTTCGTTCGTTCACTATCTTTCTGAATATCTTTAGCTCTCTGGATAAGCTGCTCCTCTTATATATCCCCACGATGATTGCTGAAGACTATACGGGTCGAGTTAGTAACGAATAATTTTCAAATTCGATATTTGCATTAAATATGTGAAAATATGTATGTATGTAGATATGCGAATATGATTTGTAAAGATAAATTCATGTAATTGGTTACCACGATGTTACGTCAAAACGATGGAATAATTCACGTCACACAGGCAAAAAATATCTACAATGTAAAAGTCAAATGATTTACTAGTCACATACATACATATGTGGTAATGTTCGTGATAAATTGTTAGATATATAAAAGAGTTCTTTAAAACGTCAGATTTGGGGAAAATGGAGATCCGTCGTTTCATCAAACGGTTCATCTTCGAAGGTGCTAATTTCAAGCAAAGTGGTAATATATGTCTAGACTAGTGGAAAAGAGAAAGAGCGAATGAATTCGTACGATGTTCACGCTTGGAGAAAGTTAACTTGTGAATCTGTTTAATTCGGTTGCTCTTGCAAACTCGAACCTGCGAAGTTTCGATTAAATTTTCGAGACACTGATTAATTCCTTACTTCAAGATCTTAATGCGATGGAATTAATTCGTTGATAAAACTGAAATGTGTGTTAGTATTCATAGCTAGCGAAATTATTCTTGTGATCTCCATAACCGAACTTTTAACCGTATATATTAATTTTCTTTTCTTTCTTACGATCTTCTTTATATATAAATCTTTTCTTTATATATATATATATATATATATATATATATATATATATATATATATATATATATATATATTTTAGTTCGAACTATAACTTCTCGAAGAATAAACAGAAATAATCTTGTATCATTGGTATGAATATTTTTTGTGTCATCAAGCTTCATAATAAACTAATGTTTTCGATTCGCTGTAGAAAGGGAATTTCGATAGTCAAAAGATTAATTAATTTATAATGAAAATAACGTCCCTCGGTGGATAACAGGCTGTGTTGGACCTCAGCGGCAAAGCAATTAGCGCATGAAAGAGTTATTAATGATTATTTAATCGATGGACTAGCGTGCTTTAGGAATATTACGTTCAGGTGTGCTACATACGAAAGGTCCGTATGGAACCATTGATTATCCCCAATTTTGCGGTTAAATATGCATTTGCAGAAAATACACTCGCGGCAAGGTTTGAGGAGAACGTTAATAGAATGTGTAACATAAAATGTGATATAAGGTTAATATTTTCATTGTAAATCTTCCTTTCTTGATATTCGAAATTTTAGTAATTTTTTTTTTTTAACGAGAAAATCGAATTTGTCGATGGATATACGTACTACCTTTTATTTCTTTTCTTTTTTAATCTTTTAACAACGATTGTCCTTGTCAACAAAGCAGGGGACATAATTTACAATAACCAAAAAATGAAAATGAAAAAATAAAAAAAAAGAACTAAACACCATTGCACCGGTGTTCACGGATTAAATCAAATCCGCATCAACGCAGAGTTATGCAAATTCTCATAGTAATTCAGTTGCATTCTAATTGCCGATCCCAGGACTATCGAGCCAGTAACTGCTAGGACTATACGAAACCTATATAATACAGTTGCACAATTTGGTTATACAAAAAGCAGTTTGTTCTACTCCATTTGTGATTCGCACTTAGGGATATCATAGGGTATACTTACACATACGAATTCTCTTGGTCCCATGCAACTATTTCAGTTACGACGAAGTAGCCGGAAGTTAGAGAAACCGTAATCGGATCTATACTCGTTGCATTCTTAACCAACACGAGGTGTCTCCAGTCAGTACCGTCCTTTTGCTTTCTTGGCAATATTAACAAGAAAGAAGTGCCATCCTTGCTGAACAACGGCGCTTCGAATTGTTCCACCCAACCATTTTTCTCGATGTAAGTTAGAGACTGAAAGAAATAATTTATTCCTTTATATTTCCATTTTTTTTCAAAGTAAATTACTTTTCTACGTTTTTCTCTTTTTTTTATAAATGTAAATAAATT
>OU427003.1:963531-971031 GCA_911387935.1 Dolichovespula saxonica | reverse complement strand
TAAAAGTTCGGATATGCAAACGTGTTTCTGCGTTCGCGAGTATTCGTGAACTACTTTAGTATTCGTGAGGTATTTAATAAGTAGGATAATTTAATCGCAAATTCGACAAGTAGATGTTCCTATCGATCGACGACGACAACGATGCTGGTAGAGTATCGTTGACTCGTAAAGCAATTAACTAACTACGTCTATGTAATCATTTGTGACGCACGCGTGACACGGTACTCGTGCTAGACGTGCGATTAATTTGCACGATTGCAGCTAATTGGATTGCCAATAGATCGTGGTATTTGATCGCTTATCGAAATTAGTAGAATATTTATGTGTATTGAAAATTAAGCTTCATTGTAGTATCCTTTCTATGAAAAAAAAAAAAAATATAAAAAATAAATAAATAAATAAAAGTGAAAATAATTAAAAATAAAAATAAAAATAAAGCAAAATAAAGTAAAATAAAATAATAAAAAAAAAGAAACGATAACGACGAAGAATTGTATAAATAATTTCGTTATCATTCATTATACGTAACTATAGTGAAGAATAGAAATAGCCGAGAAAAATGTTCTTTCTCAGTCTAACACCGAATTTAATCATTGACGGAATTACTTATACCACGAACAAGGATAACTTCCCAATGGCTATCCTAGATATACATTTCAAAAATATAGATATACATTTCATCGTCGTGTATGACTCGTAGGCTAAACGGAGTTTCGGTGCTTACCTTAGGATAGTGAATCGGTATAGCCGACGTGTATTGGAAAGTTAAACTTCCTGGAAATCCATAAAATGGTATGTTCATAACCGGCGTCAAGGTATCATTGAAGTATCCAAAAGCCAGTTTCGAGCCATTCGGTGAAAACCATAACGCTTTGTTAGAACTGAATACTTCTTCTGAAAAAAGAAAGAAAAAAAGAGATCGTTTTATGTTTTCGTTGTTTCAAATATTTATTAATAATAAACAAAATCCATTTTATCTCAATGAAAAATCCATTTTAATTCAATGAAAAATCCATTTCAATTCAATGAATAGTCTCGGTTACGAATCGTATTATATTTACACGTTTTAATTCGTAATATAGTAACGAATTTAATTAATTTATATTGCGCATGTGCCAAACTAATCGCGAGGTACAGCATTACGACAGTTTTTATTGTATTCAACGAGATGAACTCGCAGAGGTGTATATTGACCGTTCTTCCGCTCGAAAACTTTATCGAGGTCAAAAAGTTTTTATCTTACTTCTCATTTCATTCCATTGGAACGCGGCTCCATCGTTTTCTCTCTTTAAGTAAAACGTTGGGGGCGAGTATCTAGATTCTTCTTGACGTTTTTCTTTTCTATTTACGTTGTACTACCTTTCCCTTTTTTTTTTCTTTCGATTATAAATAAATTTCTTGTTAAATAACATTCTGTTTGAAATAAATTATGGAAGAATAAAAGAATGTACTCACGTACGTAAAGATAATTTAAATGCGTTTTATACGTATTCTTGTTTATTTAGTTTGGTAGGCAAATGCTTGTAGATACTTGAAATTGTTTAAAACAAATTAAATTTAAACTATTATACATACTTTTCAGTGTATTTTTCCAACGAACTTTTGTTTGATAACACTATACAAAGGATTTACAAACAGGTATGTTATTTTTATTCGTGTAAATTCTAAACGTTGGAGTAAGTAACTTTAATTAATTCTCCAGTTCTCTGAAAGGTTTGAGAAACTAAAGCGATATAACTGACGATAGTTAGAATTAAATTCTTCCTTTTATTGAGAACAAACAATTTTATTCGAAAATGTTTTTTTTTTATTCATCGTAAAATTTTACAGAAAATAATAAAACGAAATTTTACAAATCATCCTGTTAAATTTATTTGAACATACATCCATAAATTTCTATGTTTTATATTGTCTAATCATAATATAAATCACTTTTCATATATTTTTTTTGTAAAGTATATTTCTTTTTTACTTATCTTCAAAGATTATCGCGGTCGTAAGATTCTTGATATCGATGAAACTGAAGCAGTTCGTTCGATATCTTGAAAAGGTCGTGGCACGAACGATCGTGACACGAAAGAAAGAGATTTGAGAGTCTTCGTTTTAGTATGCTTGAAGGTACATAGCTGCCTCGGTGGTGTACCATCAAGGAAGGAAGAAAGAAAGAAAGAGGGAAAGAAAAAAGAAAGAAAAAGAAATATACAGACAGGCAGGACAAAGAGAGAGAGGGAAGGAGAGAGAGAGAGAAAGAGAGAAACGTAAATATCTACTTTGGAAAGATCGCAAAGAAGGTTCAAACCTTCAGCGTCTCTTCATGGAAGCAAAAGCCGCTAGAGGTAAGCTATAAAGAGAGGGTGAGATTTACTGATGGTTTAGAGGTGGAGCAAAGGTGGTAGCATATTTTGAGATCGGTGCTGTTTTCTTATAACCCTTTGAGAGAGCGAATTCCTTTCTTGGATTCTTGGAAGAGTCGCGAGACTTTAGATAAAGAAACAACGAACTTCAACGAAAGCGTTAGACGGAAAAGAGAAAAAAGAGAAAAATAGAATGGAGAAAAAGAGAAATAGAGGGTAGGATAAAAAGAGTGGATGAAGAAATACGTTGAGAAGGAAAGAAGTACGGAGTGCGAAGGCTTCGTTGCAGTATACGTGACGAGGGAGAAAAATAAGTGGTCGGGGTTTGGGGATGAAATTTCGTGACGAGTGGTGGTAGAGAGGGTACGATTCGCGGTATACGTGTCGAGAAAAATATTCTTCGTTGAAATCTTCTCAGGAAGAAGATAAGTTAAGTTTTCAGATGCTTTCTGATACGAAAAATTCGCTTGATACGAACAACGATATTACATTTTAGTTTTCATCCCGTCAGCAAAGGGATGTTATTTGTTTCTTGCGGCATACACTTAATAAATTTAATAGAGTTTCACTGAAGGATCAAAGGAAGAGAGAAGTTTAGAACGTGATCAAAGCTATTTCTTTCTCCTTCCCTCCGCCACTCTCTCTACTTTCTGTAAGGATGAAACATGTAATGTATTTGGAATGTGTGAACAAATAACACGTGTGTATGTTTCAATATTATCTATTTCCTTAATTATTTTGATTTATATGTTAACGTGTGATAGATTTTAAAGAGAAGAATCGTAAAAGAGATAGTATAATATATATATATATATATATATATATATATATATATATATATATGTGTGTGTGTGTGTATTTTTCACACACATGTACATACTATTGTAGTCCTAATTACGATTGCCAGTTATACTAGAAATTTACTTGAAGTAGTCCTTCCAGCTACTTGAGGAATACTAGGATTATTAAGTTATAACCTCTAAGCTAACTGGAAATTCTAGACCCAAGGAGTCAACCTGCATGCGACCACATCGATCCAATCAACGTGATCGACGTACATAGAAGGAAATTTTTATCAAGATCTCGATATTACAACGATCTTGAGTATCTAGATGTGATCGGAACAACATCGATCATTTAGACGACTACTTCTCTCATCGACAAAATCGTCATTCAAAGTCACTTAGACTTTAGACATCTTCGAGTTCCTAAGTAAGTCAGCTGATTTTTTGTTTCACATATCATCACATCTTTTTCGTTTTTCTTTTCTTTCTTTCTTCCTTTCATCTTTTTTTTGCAGTCTAAGTAAATTGCATATTAACGTGAAACATCTTTCTCGATGATATTGAACGTCATTTGACAGTTATTCAAGCTAAGATGCATTGCTTTTGTAATGTTACTTTGACACCGAATGCAACACGGGTAAACTACTGAGAAACATTTTACTAAGTAAGGATCACGAGTTTGAGGAGAAGCGAAATTGTTAGTATCAACTTTAGCATTATTCCCAACCGTGGAATTCACCTTGAGGTATAGTGGTTACTTGTAACATTTCCATTTGATCACCGACAAAGTAAAAAATGATAAATTTTCTTTGAAATAACACATACTCTCTATCTCTCTTTCTTTAGAATTGATCACGTTTCGCAAATTCATGCTATCAATTAAAAATCATTAATCTATATAATTTTATTCTATTTACCTTAACAGGTATACCTGAAAGCTTTTCCATGTTACTCAACACAATTTATTAATAAAAATAATCTAATACTCTATATAAGGTAATACTCTGTTCATAGCATTGAAGTGACTTTGATAAAAGAGTGCAAAAAAAAAGAAGAAAAAAAGGAAAGATAAAGTCATAAGTACAATTTTATAACTAATTGATGCAATGATTAACTTTCATACTTTTATTATTGGAATAGAACTGTAACATATTTCGTATATATCTTAGATAACTATTTAGATTCGTTAATGAGCCAAGAATTGAATGATTTCGCTTTAGTATTCGGCGAATTCTTGGAAAATTTATTACAATTCTATCGTTACGTTCCTACAATAGCGAAAAATGGAATGTACCCAAGGGTGTGCTTGGAGTGAGATACTTGACGTTAGAATAGCATAGAGGAGGAAAAATGAAGAAAGAGAAATTTATAGAGAATAGAATTCTCTCTTCTTGTGAATAGCAAAGATGTATCTACATATATACATTTCTTTTAATAAGCTACGGATAGATTTAAGTTCGGCTATAAACGAATTTCATCAGTTGGAAGAATTTGTTAGAAAGGTTTAGAAGGACCATTAGAAGGGTACACAGCTGTGCTTTATTTCTACGAAGACGAACGTCTACGGTGATTCTCTACTAACTATAAGCTTCGGCATCTGCTTTCGGAGAATGTGCACTTGCCTCGTTAATACCGACATCTTAACCGTACCCACGCATTATCCTCTGACGATAACGCGGTTAGAATTTCTAATCAAGCTACCCTCTCAGTAATCGTGACGTAACGGCGAATAACTAGAACTTAACCAACTAATGAAATTTTATACATCCTTGCTTGTCTTTTAAACACTTGAATACAATATTTCGAATAAATTACTTTATTTATCGTTTTATTTATTCCTTGATCGTTTTATTTATTTCTAAATTTATCGAATTATTTATTCTTAGTTTTTCATTTCCTTTCTTTTTTTGTTTGTACATTTCTTATTTTTTTCCTCCTTAAAGGAGCTACTTGCTTACTTTTGATATTCAGAAATAAAAAGGGAAGAGATACTAAGTCCGAGAAAACTTCGACGGTAAAAGGTAATATTTTACGACGGCGTGGAACATGAAGCGTAATATTGTAATGAAAGGTACGTAAATATTAAAAATCTAAATAGGGGAAAATACAAACGTTACTCGAGGAAAAATTTTTCAAGTAGATAACAAAGGCTAAAAGGGTTTTCCTGTTCTTTTTTCTTTCTTTCTTTTTTCCCGTATTATTTTCTTTTTTTAGTAATAAATATGGTATACTTTACTGAATATTCCATTTTATCTATTTATTTACGAATATTCGTAAGAAAATAGAATACAGAAAACCTTTATATTTACTATGAGGGAATATACAATGCAAAGTTTAATGTAATAATGAAAAATACGTGAACGAAATTTAAGACGATAGTACTTGGTTCTGTTTAGCATCTATACAGTTTTCGAGTATAAAATTATATTACTAAGAAGACCTTGATGTTACCTATAAATTTATCGTTTCACGTATACTCCATGGTTTTACGAAAGAAATAAACTTTTATAGATTAAATTAATCATGATCATATAGGTACGTAAGAATAATACTTTAATGGAGTCTTTGTTTCTTATTTATTTCATTGAATTCACTTTGACATATTTGGAATTATGAATTAATATAATATTAATCGTTAAAATAATATCGCATCGAAGTTTGAATAAAATTGAATAGCTCGTAAGCTTGCTTGGAATATAGACTAAATGTAAATTATCTTACACGTCGTCTTTCAAGAATATGAATGAAGTTTACTTCGTAGACAAAGTTTTGCTAATTTTCTTGAAAATCGTTCATACATTATAGTTATTGTAAAATTAGTCTAGGTTTCAAATTAGTCGCTATGCATCATCATCATTGGAACTATCGTTGGTCTTATCATCAAAGGATTTCGTAGAATAATAGTACTTAGAGCCGTTTAA
The DNA here is from genome assembly GCA_911387935.1 of Dolichovespula saxonica. Taxonomy (NCBI): domain Eukaryota; kingdom Metazoa; phylum Arthropoda; class Insecta; order Hymenoptera; family Vespidae; genus Dolichovespula; species Dolichovespula saxonica. The sequence continues at coordinate 964,971 of OU427003.1, read as the reverse complement.
TCGTGATTAATAGCGGAGCGATATAATATGTCTTTGTGTGTGTCTATTCATACGCAATCCAACACAAACGTGTATATGTATATATGCAAATTCAGTATATGCGAATTGCATAATTAGTAGATCATTGTCTATTACCGTCTAACGTATAGAACATATAAAATTATTACCGTGTTAATCAATTTTAATGCCGAATGATTTAATAATATCCTTCGTTATATAGTTCGTATCTAAAGATATTTATTCATGACGACTATATTTTTTCCTTTCTCGATAAAATTGTGTAAAAGTTTTCATCTCGTTGGTGAATTATTTCTATGGACTTTTAATGTCGTCAAATATTATAAATATTTTAGCCGTTATGTAATATCTGAGGCATATGAAATAGTGAAATACGTAAGACTCTTTGGAATTCTTAAAAATAAAATCGACTGAAATGCAACGTCGAAGCATTTGCTAGAGACGACAGTACAATGGTGACATTCGATTCCCGGGTGGTGGTTCGATGAAATTCTGAGCATGGCACCTTTCCAACTGGCACCTGTCAACCTGTCAAGTATCGACTACAATCTTCGACTGATTAAATAAGAAGCGAGATTCTGAATTTGCAAGATGCTCATGTAGTATCTATTATAAGACATTATATCTAATATTAGCTGGATCATTGAATAATATCATCATTTTTAATAACTCCTATATTATTTTCATATTAAATTGAATTAACCGAACGGAAAGGATTAAGAAAACTATAAGAAATATTGCATCTGTATAATTAATGTAACGGCATACATTATACAAATGATTTATAGCAATTTATGGAATGCATAAATGACAATAAGTGCCGTTTATAATTTTAAACAATAATATTTTTCTGTCCGTTATGCTCATAGTTCTCGCCAATTACCAATTGTCAATTTGTAGGATTTTAACAAAAACATTAAATGACCATCTCGTTCTTGGATAAAAGTTAACGAAATAGTTTTATCTTCGGTAATCTCTCTTATACATATTCAAATTACAAATTATCACTCGAGGTGAAGAATTGTTTCTTTCGTGTTTCTTTTTTTCAGTTCGACGGACATCTCTCATCTCCCATTCTCTCCCCCAACCTTCTCTGCCCCCCACGGGAATGGTTCCTTTTCAACGAGAGAAGCGCGTAATTTTTTTGCGGTTTGCGTTCACAACTAGATGGTCGAGATAATCGACTCGTCCACTTTTTCCATTACACAGAAGGATGACGTTACGTGGCATGTATAACAAAACGGGGAGAGTACTTTCTCTCTCTCTTTCTTTCTTTCTTTCTCTCTCTCTCTCTCTCTCTCTCTATATATATATATATATATATATATATATATCTTTCTTTTTCCTGTGTGTTAGTTTTCGTTTTTCGTATTTTTTTTGTTCCTCTTTTCTTTTTTCTTTTTTTTTTTTTTTTTGAATTAC
>OU427003.1:858531-961031 GCA_911387935.1 Dolichovespula saxonica | reverse complement strand
TTTATTTTTGTTTCTTCTTTTCTTAGTAAGAGCTTTCTTTCCATCATTCCACTCGAGTCGCCATAGAAGAAACCATCCGTTCGAGCTCGCCGTTAATTTGTCACTGTACGACTTAAGTATATCGAGGAAATAGGTTTCACGTTCTTGTACGGGTTGTTCTTTCTCATCTGCTTTTACGTCACTTTCGTTCCTTCCTAGGGGTCCTAAAGATATCCGACTCAACTTTCACTCCCTAGCACATACTAGAATACCTATCCACTCTCCCTTCGCATTTTTCGCGTTTATTCTTTGGCTTTTACGCTTGTACTAAAATTTATCCTACACTTTTATACCTTAACGCCGGTTGTTCTTCTTTTCACTTCCAGAAAAGGAAAAGGAAAGAGATAAGAAAAAAAGAGAAAGTTATTCGTTGTTCTTTTTTTATTGCAGACGCCGCATTTTCCTGCCGAGAAAAAGGGTTTTGATCCAATAAAATACGTCCGAAGTTGCGTTCTTGTCTTGTTCATTCTACTTCCATAACGTTAGAGTTTTCTTTTTTTATTCGTCGATATAGTCAAGCTCTCTCTCTCTCTCTCTCTCTCTCTCTCTCTCTCTCTCTTTCTCCCTCTCTGTTTATTCCATCTCTTTATCATTCGTTTCATTTCATCTACCTTTGTCCTTAAGTTTTGTTCCTTTTTTACTGTTTCTTTTCTTTCTTTCGCCAATTTTTTGAGCATCGTTGACGAATACAACATTATTTACAAAGTAATTTTAACGATGCTGTCAGTTTATCTTATGCTGTTACGCGTCTGCATTAAAAACGTTATTTCTCTACGTTCGATTTACGATCATGCTACAGCGGCTTATTTGCTACTTATTGTCTTTATCTTATCAACTCTTGGCGAAAACAAATAATTAAGTTGTTATTTCATTTATGAAAAATACATTTTAAGATATATTTTTCTCTTTCAAAATCATTTTCGAAATTGAATTTAAAAATGAAATAAAATAAGGTATTGACGAATAAAATTAGTCATGTTATTTTAGAAGAGAATACCTTTATATTTTTGATGTATATCATTTTAATGCCATTTGAGGTCACATATAATATAATATAATTTTATAAATTATTTATCGTAAAAATTAACGATTTTTGAAACTTTTGGATTTAAAATGGACGATAAATAAACTAAATTCTCCCTTTTCGTTCTTTAATTTTCACGTTCTCTCTCTCTCTCTCTCTCTCTCTCTCTCTCTCTCTTTTATTTTTTTCGACTAAAACAAGGATTCCCTGATGAATTTTTATGCTTCATTCGTTTCGACTAAGCGAAAGAAGAGAAATGCGGGACGTTGTTGGTAAGGACGAAATGCGAGGTGAGGAAACCTAGAAAGAGCATAGCTGATGAAAGCTCCGGAAATATGCAAACCCGGGCGATGTCTCTCCGAACATCAGCTATGTGTATTACCGTCGGTAGCATGATGCTCCCTACCTGCGCATAGTATGGAGTACGTTATTGTTCCATGCGAAATAGAAATATACCTTGATGCAAAAATCTTTGAGACGGCTAAAAAAGAAACAAAGGAAAGAACAGAGAAAGGTTTTTCGATAGGGGGAAATGGCCAACGTGAAAACAAAAAATATAGAATCATGTGTTCAATCCATACGTATGTATGTCGAATATCGTCGAGTAATTTCGGACACATTAGAGATATTAAAAATGTCGAGAAATGTAAAATGACGATGTGTTGTCTCAAATATTTTTCAAACATTCAATCTATTTAATACTCTTCTTTTGTTAAAAAAAAAAATTTTAAGAAGAAAAATTAGAAAAGGAAAAGAGAAGTAAAATAAATATAAAACAAATAAAAAAAAATTCTTGCCCGTTTAAATGCACTTACTCGGTATTTGCATTTAAACACTTACTAAGGTATTACTTTTTCAATCAATTTTTCTCCAAAGGAACGTATCATTTTAATCTTATTACTCTTTACTTTCTGTAACGTATTAATCCCATAGTAAATAAATGTTTGAAAGATCAGAAGATACTTGAAGCTCCATAATAAAGAGGATGAAATAATAGGGAGAGAAAGAGAGAGAGAGAGAGAGAGAGAGAGAGAGAGAGAGAGAGAGAGAGAGAGAGAGAGAGAGAGAGAAGGTTGGAATTTCGCGGGAACATCGCGTAACTCGCTCATAATGTCTCGCAAGATCATTAATAAGTATAATAGGTTACTTCAATTACTTAAGGTTAAAGTAAAAATCTACCTTAATTCGAACAAATTTTTGATATAAACAAAAATGATACTCACATAAACGAATATACAAATTTAAAATTTGAATGGAAAGCACATTTTCCATTTTATTCCGAGATCTTTCTCGTACCATAAATATTTTCAAAGCAATATCATGTAAATGCAAAGGAAAGATACAAAAGTGTTCAAGGATTTTTAATTATTATTATTATTATTAAATTATCGGAGAGAATCGATAAATTAATCGACAGATAAATTAATCGACACGTAAAAAAGATAAACTCACCTTCGTAAACCCAATCAGGTACGCCGTTGTAGATCGTACCGAAAACTCCGCTATTGGTTATTTGATAATCCGTTGGAACCTCAGCTTCCAGCCGATAGAAGATATTATTCTGATGAACATAAATCAAAGCGTTTCCACTTGGTGCCCAGGTCGCAAGTTGAAGGGATTCAGAATCATTCGCCGCCGTCAATGCCGTCTCCGTTCTGAAAATATTTTTCGTTGTCGAAACTTTATTTCGAAAACGTGATTACGTCGTTATTTCATAGAGTCGTTACACGTTTCTATTCTTAACGAAGTTTTGTCGCACACGGTCGTTTCCGTACAGTCAACGTCATCGCCATCGTTGGCGCGACTCCCACGAAATTGCATTCCAGCACGACATTCTCAAAATTTTGGGCGGCTACGTTTTACTGCACATGGAGTAACGACGCTTTAATTGCGTAGACCGTTATCTTTGAGTCATAGTACAGCTCTGAAAGTGATGCCAGAAGTGTGTCATAAAATTTGTTATACCTTGGAAGTTTAAATTATTATTTCGTTTTTCTAAATTGTTCGTAGATATTATAACTTTAATAGGTTCCGAGTTTAATAAATTTTCCAATTGTTGTATTATGCAAGTTTTTCGAACAAAAATGAGTAAATATTTTGCAAATGAAAATTTTCTATCGATTTATTAAGTAACTTTATGGAAATTATATATGTTTTTCTTTCATTCTTTTTTTTTTTATTTGTAATGATTACTCGTCAAAGATATTAAAATTTTTGTAATCCGACAAATATTTTCGTAATTTATCTTGAATCGGTTTGTCGATTATTTAGAAAAATAACAGGAAAGAGAGTAGGACTGACTTTCGAGAAAGTGTCTTCAATGGTTGCCACGGATGCGCAAGATATTACGAAATACTCGAATGTCTCTCATATGTATGCTCGGAAAATATGATATTTATTCGAGCATAAAACAAAGCGTCCTTTCGTAGATTGGTTTCATAACATTTATGAAGAAGAAAGAAAATAGTTCCAGCGTGTTCATAAATTTTGTAACTTATTGAATTATTTTTGTAAAAAACATTCAAATATATCGATATCTTAATTTTTATTTATTTATTTATTTATTTATTTGTTTGTTTGTTTATTTTTTTTTCTATGTTCCTTCTTAGGGGATAGATTTTCTTCACGAGATAGGCGATTCTCACCAAAGGCACGTTCTATAAAGTTTACAATATTTTATCACGAGTCTTGAAAGTTAAAATGAATTCTTCAAACAAGCCATCGTCATTTCTGACTACGAACTACATCGGTATTAGATTCCTCGAAGCCGAGTTTTCACCTACCACGTCCCATTTGAAACTTTTCAAAGATTTGTTTCGAACGAATGAATCACTGTGGAATATTGTCGTTTTAGTAGAGATACTTTCGCCATGTGTCGTAGATAAATCATCACATTTTTTTACATACAGAAGAATAAAATTATTTACACATGTTATTTCTTTTAACTCTAAGGATTAATCTCTCGAATGATGATGCAAATATGTCATCTCCCATTATTATCGTTCGTTTTAGAAATATTATTAACGTTTTAGAAAAATTCTTCTTCAAATTTTAACTCCTATAACGAGAGTATTAGCTGTTCGATTTTATCGCGTTATATCGATATTTCCACAATGGTATTTAAACTCGCCAGTAAAATGACGAAAATCTAAAAAGGAAAAATTATTGTATTCTTCTTTTCGTTCAATGAGAGAACTTTCGATTATTTCGATCTATCGAATATTTTTAATCGTACCTATTCTTCGTTGATTTGTTCGACGAAATTATTCTACTATCAACCGGTACGACTTTATAAAATATTCACGATTTAAGGAATATCTACGTTGACACGCGTTAAATTGATCGTATAGAATCGACGAAAAGTTTTTATAACGATTCGCCGGTATCCGGGTACTAGCCCGCATCCGAGCGCATCCGTTTCGTGAATTTGACTGTACTATCATAGATATTACTACTTCTAGTCTGGCTCAAAGGCAAACTTCTTCTTGAAAAGCCATAAATAAAGTCGGCGGTATTCATGCGACGTACAAACCAAGTTTATGATAGACGTGTATAGTAGTTGCCTCTCTTACCAACCAGTTTTCACGAGAAATATACAAGCGGAAGGAACTTATGAGTTCTTTGTTCTCCGTGCATACATACTTTCACGTATATTTTGCGAGAAGGATACAACGATGCCAACACGTTAACACGACGACGATAGATCGCGTTTTCTATCTATCGTGAGAATAGCCATTTGACTAAAAGTTGCAATTCATCCGTCTTTTCCTTAGATCTTTTCGGTATCATCTTTTCTATACTTTATCGTCTATACGGATAATAAACGTTGAATTAACGACCATTACGGTTATCGAATTTTATCTATCGTAACATTTAATAGCTACTTTAGTACGAATCATTTCTTATTGATAGGAACATCCGATCATCTCCCGTTAGAAATTGTATATTTTGGTAAATCGTTTAATTCGAGAGAAAATATTTTTTTTTGCTTCTTTACCGCGACAAATGTCGAATATAGTGAAATTGACCGATTATTTTTCCTACATAAATATATTTCTCACGAGTCTAAATGACGTGATCTACTCTAATTACGTATCACTTTCTAAAAGGGTTATTAATGAACGAATATATGAGTTTCGTCTTACTATTATTTCATATTAGAGATACAATAATTACGGAATATATTTGTTGTTAATTTTTTCAAAAGCCGTTAACAACGCATTTTTAATAAGGAATGAACTAAATAATGGTACAGTTGTTATTCAAGCACGAAAATTCTAAAGGACTTTCATCCATAAAATTCACGAAACTTCGATCGATTATCTTTTCGTTCTTCTTTTATCCTAACAAATGGCGAAGTCGATAATGCGCGAAATTTTCGATTCATTAAAGTGTTCGTAAGGTGGCAAAACTATTTTATTACTAGTTCCAGTTCGACCGAGCAAGTAACGACAAAAGTTATAACTATGCGTGTGAGTTTGTTAAACGATCTTTACAGTTGAGTATTGGACCAAAGAACGAGAACGATGCTTTTGTAGTACAGTGATAACGCTTCTCGCGCTAGCTAGCTAGCTCGTTCGTTTGTTCGCGTTTACGTGGAAAAAAAGTTGACAAAAGGGCCACAGAAAAGTCCAAGTTTTCTACAAAAGAAGTAGAGAAAGTGAACTACGCTTGGCTAGGTATTAAAAACATAATGTAAATAACACGATTTTTAAAAGTTGAGAGTTTACGTTCTCTTTCGTGGCGTTCCTTTATGGTAGGTGCAGGTGTAGGAAAGTACGAGAGGAAAAGTCGTTGGTACTTTCGTCCCTGACAAAAGCTACCCATGCTATACTTACTTTCTGTGTACTTAAGAGAGAAAGAGAAGGAGAGAGAGAGAGAGAGAGAGAGAGAGAGAGAGAGAGAGAGAGAGAGAGAGAGAGAGAGAGAGAGAGAGAGAGAGAGAGAGAAGAGAGACAAAATATTATCGACAGTAGTACCTCGTACATTTTACAAAATGGCTCGCACGTTTCTTTTAGATTCTCTATTTTTTCGTAAAACTCATCATAGTGACATTTGAGAGGCGTGAAAAAGGGTAAAATTTTTAGACGAAAGTTCCTCTGTCACTTCTCTCTCTTGTGATTATTCACTAAGTTATTTAACAATTAAGTCTATCAAATAATATATAAAATAATGTAGTATATATTTCCAATTAAGAACTTTCAATATCTCTCTCTCTCTCTCTCTCTCTCTCTCTCTCTCTCTCTCTCTCTCTCTCTCTCTCTCTGTCTCTCTTTCTCTGTGTTGTCACGGATAATCGTTCATTAAGAGAAATTTGAAATCAAAACATATCGCTAAAATAAGATGTGTCAATGTTTCATTTTATATGTCGTTACATTTAGTCTCGTCGATGTAAATAATGTCGAGACAAATATCATTAAAGACGTGGAACCAGATGGCTTTCTATGTTTTCACGAGGCATCATGTGTCAGTTACGAACGAACATTCGACCCGATTACATCATATTTGGCGTCCTACTTCGGTACTAATCCCGCTACTACGTGCCATCAAGTGTAATGATATAAGAATATGTAATGTATTTTAACAAATCATACTATCGTTATTTAACGTCATTAAATTTCTTTTTGTTCTTTAGGATTACTTCTCTTTCTTTTTTCTTATTTTCTTTCTCTTTGTTTATTTTTCTCTATAAAAATACTACATCGTGTTAATCGTTAAAACGTTAGAACATTAATGCAACTTATTCGAAAAAAGAAGAGATAGTAAACATATTAGAAGTTAGAGCGGATTAATCATGCTTTAAGAGAAAGAGAAGAGAGAAAGGGGGAAAGTGAAGGAATAGTGAATTTATGTTGGTATGCTCGAAGGAAAGTTTTCAACAGTTGAACTGACGATATAACGCTGCGAGACCTTCGAGAATTGAACTTCCCCGCGGTTTCTACCCTCTTTATATCTCCTTACCCTTTTCGGCCCTTTCCAACCAAACCACGCTCGTCTCCTTGGAGAGAAATTAAACCCATTAAAAAATCTACTTCATCTATTACATTGCAAATTGTTCCGTTCTCTCTGTCTCTCTCTCTCTCTCTCTCTCTCTCACGCATTTTTTCTTTTTCTTTTTCTCGCAAGTAATTTCATTTCCGAATCTTCCGGTTGTCCTCAAACTCTACCTCATTCGTTTCTCTTTCTCACTTTTCTTAAATTCTTGAAAGAAAGAGGAAAAGAGAGAGAGAGAGAGAGAGAGAGAGAGAGAGAAAGAAAGGGAGTGAGAGCAAGAGAGAAGGAAGAGAGAGAAGAAAATAACATGGCAAAGTACTTACTCTCGTCGTGATATAAGGGTTCTTTAAATGCTGAGTTAACGTTCAAATTCCGCGAAAGAAACTAACCTCTCTCCCTCCCTCTCTCTCTCTCTCTCTCTCTCTCTCTCTCTCTCTCTCTCTCTCTCTTTCTTTCAATGTAGAGAGTGTAACGGAAAAGGGTGATGGTAAGACGACGCTAGGATTAAATTCCCACACAGTTTGTAATTTCTATGCTACAGGCTTTTCTTAGCGTACGCCTTAGGCTTCCATCTCACTTACTCTTCTCTCTAGCTCCTATCTCTCTCTCTCTCTCTCTCCTTCTCCACTCCTCCCACCCCTCTCTCTTTCTCTCTCTCTCTCTCTCTCTTTCTCTCTCTGTCTAACCTTCTCTCTTCTATCCCTTTTTCATCTCGCTCTAGCTTACGAGAACGCTAGGAGAATGTGAGATTAAAATGCAAATCCAAACTCGACCACGGGAATAAGTCTGAGATATGATTATCGTAAACGCCCTCGAGGCATGGCTTGTTTACTTACAGAGTCTTCAGGTTCACGATCTTGTATTCGGCCAGGTATGTGTGCCGGTATAGCTGTAACAAGAAGTAAACGGGTTACTTGTTATGAGCTTGCTACTGGTAACAAAGACGCTAAGCGAACGACTTTAACGAGGAGAACTTGGGAAAAGAGTGAGAGAGCGAGGGATAAAATAAGAAGGACGAGAAAAGCAAGGAAATTAAGAGAGAGAGGGAGAGAGAGAGAGAGAGGTAAGTTATATTTTTTCGTCGAACAGGATTCTACGTAGGAGTATAAGGAACATAGAACAAAGAATATCTTACGTAGATTGTAGACCGATAATAGAAATTTACTTTCTTTGTCGATATGTACAATGAGCCAATTAGAAAAATTGCATGGAAAATTATAGGATGTTAATGTTTAAAAAGTTGAAATTAATTATTTATTATCCAATGAACTATCTATAAGCGAACATAAACTGTGAGGTTTTTCGTGAATTTGTTAACATTTCAAAAGAACTAAAGAAACGAATACGTAAGGAATTTATATATCTATATATAAAAAATGTCGTTATATCATGGAAAGTAGAATTTATTAATATTCAGTTTCATATGGTTTCGAATGATTCATCATAAAAGGTCAACATATGCTATAAACTTTTATACATTTCTACGAAGTTTTCCAACAGATGTAAAAAAAAACGTACAAACATTTGATATCGTTTCAGTCATAAAAAAATGGATAAATTTAACTTCTGTTATTACGACTACTACTATTATTACTACTACTACTACTACTACTACTATTACTACTACTACTACTACTACTACTACTACTACTACTACTACTACTACTACTACTACTACTACTATTACTAATACTAATACTACTACTAATACTATATAACTAGTTATATACTAATATAACTACTGTTACTACAATACTATTTCTTCATCCATAACTTTTCGCCATTTAACTTTCTGGAAAATTTCAAGCTTCTGAATCAACCCGTAGCTTTTTTCTCCAAAGGGAACCGCGATAAATCGTTCGAGGATTTCTGCGATCGGTTAATGATTAACAGTTACATCTCGATCATAAATTATGTTCGAACGAGGTGCTAGAGTGAGAGAGAGAAAGAGAGAGAGAGAGAATGAAAGAGAGAGAGAGAGAGAGAGAGAGAGAGAGAGGAGAATGAGAGAGAGAGAATGGGATAGGGAATACAGGGAATGGTGTACCAAACGACGTTCACCATCAAAACGGAGAGCATCGATAGTGCTCGTTTCGATACGAAACGATTCATGGTGGTCTCCACGCTATTTTGCCTCCATTAACTCTTTCAGGACTCGATCATAAATCAAGCGGACCGACCGATAAGATCAGAATAACGCCATTTTCACGCATTCGAGGCCACCTCGATTCTGTGAAATGCATGACCGCGTATAAACGCGGCCTAGAACACGTGTAGATCGATGCTCATTTTCGCATCATATCGTCGTTTCTCGCCTTTTCGATTATTCGCACGTGGAATTACCAGAATTTTATAGAAAATCTTCTCAATTGATTAAAAATGATACGTTAAGGTCTGACATGTGTAACATTCATGAGTGACTCGAATACTAATTCGATATTAAAATGTTTCAATACATTGAGATTATAAATATTATTGTAAAAATTGTTATTTTTTATATTACTTCGTAGAAAGATTTGTAAGATTCATTTAAGTCGAATCAATTCAATCGAAAATCGAGTGACCATGATAAAGGAGAGGGAAATTAATAGCTCATGATTTTTTTTGGAATGCGATGGATTCTTATTCATCCGGAATTGAGCGATTTTATAGATTTATCAGCAACTTTTTAACTCTCGAACTTTCCGTTGATGATCGTGTAAAATAAAAAAAAAAGAAAAAGGAAAACAATAGAAAATAATAGAAAGGAATCGATTCAATTTGTTGAATTTTTCAATCGTCATCCTTTCCAGGCATGCAAAAAGGCGACGACGGCGTCTACTTTCAGTCTCGCGTTCTGTTTTATATTCCCATAGCTAGGAAAATGTAGACAGCGCTCGTGCGATGGATCGTCGATCAATCGATTGGTTAGACGACGTTGTGTTCGGACGGCATTGAAATTCAAAACGGGAGGAAAGGTATTTGTAAGCACGCTCGTTCTGTTACCACGACCCCTCATACCCCTTATCTTCATTTCCGCCATACTATCCCCACTACTCTACTATCCGTTCGTCTAAAATCGAATATGTATCGACGCTAACGTATTCCCAATAAAAGTTCTACCGACGCTTGCTTTACGACCTACTCACATAAAGGCGAGAGCAAACGAGAGAGAAAGAGAGAGAGAGAGAGAGAGAGAGAGAGAAAGAGAGAGAGAGAGAAAGAGAGAGAGAGAGAGAGAGGGAGAGAGAGAGAGGGGGGTAGAGAGAGAGAGAAATAGTAAAAGAGGAGATATATATATTTCTTCGTTTGTGGTTTTTCAGAAAAGTGTTGTTATTGTGTGTTCCACTTTTATTGCTAAAGGGTTTCCTAGTCAAGTAAAATTGCCGATGCGGTGATACACGGTACAGTTTTCTAATCTCGTTTCTTCAGATCTCTTTGTCTTATAAGATAAATGATCGATTCTTACAACGAACGCAGAATAATGTTAGAGTTATTAATGGTTTATCTTAATGATAAAACTGATATATATACATATATCCTACAGCGAATAAAGTCAAGATTTGGATACTATGGTACTTGTAGAAATTTTCTTTTATATTTTTATGAAATTTAAGCGAAATCGACATATTACTGTACGACATTGAAATTCATTTAGTTTAATGTGTATATATATATATATATATATATATATATATATATATATATATATATAATAACGTGTATAAAAGTTAAATTAAATTATTTCTTTCTTTGAATTTAATTAAGCATTTATAAAATTCTATACAAAATTTTTTTATTCCACTTGTTAGATAAAAGTTTTAATAATCCATTCTTCGAATGGTAGCCAAGAAGAGAATAACGCGAGATTATAATAAAGTTTGTCGTGCAGTTTCTATTATAAGTATCGTGTCTGTCTAGGAACTCGAAGTAGAAAAGATATTCGATAATACAACCGCGATTGTCGATGCGTTAAACGTAATGATAGGTTCATACTTTGCGATATACAATTCCAGACACGCGCATCCTTCTTCAAAACTATTAATAATATATTGGAAAGATACATCGAAAGTTTGTCTGCAACCTATTGAGAATTCTATCAATGGAATACTGTCGAATCTGTGATGATATCCTTGTACCATCCGTATTACGAAATATTAATAATATCTAATAATTTGTAACGATATTATTTATTCAATTTTATTGATTTGTAAGATTTTATACGAAAGAATAATTTAATATAATAGTTTAATAAATATATATATATATATATATATATATATATATAAATGTTTAAACAAAATAAGTTATATCATATAAACACGTGTATAGATATGCATATATACCTTGTCTATTTATTTTGTATATTTATTATTAATCCAAATAAGATTATTCATTCTCTAAAAGAAAATTTTTATAATAATAAATAAATGATATGTATAAATAAATGATATATATATATATATCATTTATTTATTTTATGCAGCAACAGCTCCATCAATATTCTAATATAAAGGAAGGTTCACTATCAGTATTTTTATACGACCTTTTACGAATGACGGTCATATCGTTTCGTGTCCACCGTCATATCTTTCATCCTTATTCCGATCTATTTTACATTACACGGAGAATTCGGTTATCAAAAGCACGAGCGATTCTGACGACGAGCGAGAACCTTTCCTATAAATTCGCAAGTTTCCGAGTTAAGCTCTTCCTTCCAAAAATGTTCGGCTGAAGGTATAAAGTGTTCCATTCTTTTATCTTTTTTCCTTTTTCAACATTTACGTACATCTCTAGGATTTTAGATGTTCCAGATAAAAGAACCGCATAGTTTTCAATCGTATACATGTACATGCATACATATAACTAATTTTCTTTCTTTTTTATTTTTCTTTTTTTTCTAATGAAAATTTTCATTGAATAATTGGAAAGTCCGTGTGACATCGCGTAGTGAAAAGATAAAGTCAATTTTTCGAACAAAATATATTTTTAGTTCCAATTTGTTTTCCTTCGTTTAATTTGAGTAACATCACCTGCAGGTGAATGTCGATGGACTTGTCCCGAACACGTTCGTTAAACTAGGTTGGGAAACAAAAAGAAAAAGAAAAACCAAAAAAAAGCACAACAAAAAATAATATCTCGATTTCAGAGCATACATTTGGCAGAACGAGCTCAAAAATATATTATCTCTATAATTAATTAATAAACGTTATAGAGTAATGGAAATATCGTTTTGTTAAATAACTATCTATGTGATTCGAGAAATTTCATGGCGATGATCATTCATTCCCTATTCGCATATCAAGCAGGGGTAGTTTCCAAACTCGTCGAACAAACGACCACAGAGTCGACCAGTAATGTTTAACGGCGCATCGCAGTTACTTCTATCTCTTTTTCCAACGTGACTCTCATCTATCTCTTTCTCTTTTCTCTCTTTCTCCCTCAATTCTGAATCCACCTGCTCTCATTGCATTCATTCTCGTTTTTGGAGTCGAAGGGATATACTCGTTCAATTTAAATAAAACATTTTAAATGTAAACCGAGAAATCTTATCACATTGTTTGTTTATATAAATAGTAATCAGTCATTGTAATAACTAATAGATAAATTTTTATTTTTATCGATAATTAATGAATGTACTTATGATTTAATCAATTTGATGTTGTAATATTTTATCGTTGATTTTTGTTTAAAACATTATGACTCCTTATTTACTGTAAATCAATTCCTTAAACATTATTGCAAAAGAACGCATATTTTTATTTTACAATCGATCTTTTTTTCTTTTTCTTAGTAGTTGAAATTGAACAACGAAACACGTGATACGTTACTATGATGAGTGTTATTTAATTTGAAAACATGTGTAATTTTCGTTTGTAGAATTATTCGCGTATATAATTGTTATTGACATTACTCAATTGATTGTCGCGACGCTTTTACCTCAAATACTTTATACTGGGTCTACTATTTTATAACTCTTTTATATCATATAATGTTCTTTTTTCTTTTAAATTGAATAAAGTAATTTGAATTTGTTGGCTTTGGGATTTATTAGTCGATATTTACAGGATGCATATGAAAAAAGTAGATCCACAAAATGCATTTATTCCATTCTTACGATAAGGAGAACTTGAAACGAAGTTTATTTTGTAGTTTTCTTTTCTTTCGTGTTAATATTACAACGAGAAACATTTAATTTAAATTCTAAACATGTTTCACATAGCACACTAATTTCTTCATAATATCCACTTCAAAATTCAGAACATTTAACGTAGATTAAAACAAGTTACTCAATTTCAAAAGTGTCTATCTGAATATTTCTGTTTTTGAATATACATATGTAAATTAGGATGCATTAATGTCTTGGCTTAAGTATAAAACGAACGTTTTAATAGAAAGTTGTAAAGTTCGATAAAACGCATGCATAAAAAATGCAATTCATCTTATAACCTTTTCGACATAAAATTTCGATTATTTTCATTGAAATCAATATTATTGAAACTTATCCAAAACAGATTATAATAAATTATTTAATATCATTATAAGATCAATAATATGTTAAATATTAGTGACAAATTTATACGGGAAATGTATATTTCAAATAAAAATAATTATACCGGCGAAATCAGATTAAAAGCATGTTAAATTAAATAATATTCTACGGATTAAAACATTGAATTTATGTTATGAAATGTTGAGTTCCGAGTTTATTTATTTTTTTTTGCAAATAAACGTTCTCATTTTTTAATACTTGTGACTTGTTTAGAAATAAAAGAAAAAAAATCAAAAAGAAAGAGAGAAAAAACCAACGACTCTGTATGAAATAACTCGGATACCGAGAAGCCGTACGAGCCACGTGAAGTGAATCTACCTTAGTGAAGAGGGTCTAAATAAAACGTTTGGTACGAAAAGGCAAAGAGAAGCAAGCATAGGTGAAACTATTTTACAGTAGAGTTGCGTCGTTTGTGTGACTCATTGTTTAACAACGCCCTCGAAATCCCAGTTTTCAACGAATGCGGTCTAACCACAAGCGCCTCATACAACGAGCCTCCATTTAACGTTGTTCCCGTAATCCTTTTTAAAGTGATGAAAATAAAATGTCACGTGTTGTCCATAATACCTAATTATATTTATTTCGTAAAATTCATTTAATACGAGGTAGAATTATATTGTGGTTGTCATAGTGGATATTATAAATTTTAATAATATTTCGACGAAGTTCATTTTGAAAATCAATACATGTGACGTCTCTTGATTGATGAAAGGAATAATATTGCATGGGTAATATGTAAAATTTTCATTTTATCACAGGAAATGTTATTCGCAACATGGAAAATCCATTCGTTTCGATAAGAAATATATGTATGTATCCGTGAAACATTTATTATATAGAAGTGGTCTAAAAAAGAAAGATAACGAACTCATTTAACATCACTCGATTGTAAATTGTATTAACTCTTGACCTAAAGCAATTAACGAATTTATTTGACAGCAAATAAAACGGGTGTCCGTTCAAATAACGATCTCGAACGAGTGGCCTGTGCAACGTGTAAAAAAATTTTCTAGGTCAAAATAATTTTATTTAAGCAGAAAATAATGAATTACCGAGAAACCAAATAGGTGAATAGATACAGACGATAATAAGTTTGGTCGTTTGCTTATTCGGTCCATTATTGCATACAACCGATTCGCCGTTTCGAATTCGCAGCTTTTTGCAAAATGAAACAGATCAAGTAGATAAGGACGATACGCATTGGCATTGTTCATTCATTACATTCGCGTATTATTATAGAATATCATTATGTAAGCATTTCTATGCTATCCTTTTGTAACGTTATATTCATTCAATATTACCCTTCCATAGGTATACGTCATGTTACATTCGTATTATAAAATACAACAAAAATTATTCGATTACGTCGATTCTACGTTAGATAAACAAAGAAAAATTAGTGAAAATAATTAAAAGTATAATTTTTTTTTTTAATTAGATACATATTCTTGACATATACCATAGGCATACATTTTAACCTTTCGCGAATCCTTCTGCAGGAATTACACTTAATTCTCACCGAAATGAATGTACATCGGTTCATTCGTTCTTGGTTGGCTAGATTCCAAGGTCGATGTAGAGGTGGAAAGGGTAAGAGAAAGGTATGACATAAATTGTTCGCTTCCGAGACAGGTTAAAGGAAACTAACTAAGATGAGAAAGAATATAATTTAAGGTTGTTTTGTATCAGGAACCATTAATAGCGCATAAGTTGGCATCTCTTTAGGCAAAAGATTACGTTTGTATCTAATTTACGTTTTATTATACATCGCAATACATATCTAGTAATATCTTTATCTTAAATCAATCCAAATAAAAATTAATAATTAATAATTAATCAAAAATAAAATTGTGTATTTTGAATAAGTATCAAAATTTATTGATACATTTATTAGTTTATAAGAAATTAATTTGAAAATTATTTTTTACAACAAAATTAATGTAGATAAATGCACAATTTACGTGATATTAATGGCTTACGAAAATAACATATAACAAATGATTCGTAACAAATTGTTAAATAATTTTAACTAATGCGGTGGTTGGATAGAACAAATTTTATTACCTTTTGAATTAATTATAATGAAAATTAATTCTATTATACCCTATAATACAATGTTCGGGAGAAGATATTGAAAATGAATAATTCGATCGAACGATAACCATATTGTTTATTAATTATCTAAATTAATGACGACAACGTGTTTGTGTTGATCGAAATTATATCAGACATGGTATTTCGCATGCACGTGTCAGATTAAAAAACATCAAATCTTATCATTGTTAATTCATTGTTAATTGATTTAATAAACCAATAAATTAGATGGAGGGTGATCTGTTAAATAAACTTTGTTGAATCAAATTGTGCTATTTCTAATATTATCTTTTTCATTTTGTTTTGAAAAGGGATAATCATTTAATACAGAATTATGTTCATGGCCACAACCATAAATGGCATTCATAATTTAACACAGCTCTAATGGATTATCATTAATTTTGCATGAAAGATACCTGAGGCTGACCATTGCAGCTGTAATTTCAAGATGATTTGCCGCGAGTATCGAAAATTTTGGCTCGCCGAAATGTAGTCTCACCTTTAAATCACGAAGTGCCAGATGCACGAGCCTTCGACCTCCTGTATCAGCATACGCATACTAATCTTCAGCCTTTATTGAGTACGAACCGAGTGTTTTCGATTATTACTAGCTGCTATGTGATATTCGAATCGATAACCATCTCGTGTTTCTCTCCTCGTATATTCACGGATCTCTTTGATAAAACCATTAATTAAATGTTCCGTTCAAATAGAAAAATAAAAAATTCGATTTGAATTTTATTTATATATTTTTTTTTTTTTTTTTTTTTGATATGATTATTCGTTTTTTGTAATAATTTTCTTATTTTACGTGCAAATACGTCAACAAAATGTAACATTGTTTGCGTTAAATTGTTTTAAGTGACAATTGTAAAGTTAATATATTTGATATAGGAAGAAAGACGGTGAATGTCAGAAAGCAAACTCTTTCTCATAGTCCATTTATCTCAGATTAAAACTTCTTTCTGTGAAGTTGGAATCACATAAATTTCAAAGTCACTTAAAATTACTCTCTCGTCGAAAGAAACTTCGATGAAATACACATAATCCTATGTAAAGGAACAGAGTTGAAGCTTAAGTTTACCGTGAAAAGATGTTGACTTACTGAAAGTACTAGTCTTTACTATATCTGATTTATATTTAACTTGAATCGTTTGTTTTCAAGGTAGAGTTATTATATCACAACTTGACGATAACTTCAATTGAATTATTTTTTTTTTATATTTCTTTATTTATCACTGAAAAATTCATATTTGATTACTATAGATAATATAAATTTAAATATTTGCTAATTTTAGATATTTATTTGAGTATGATCTATAATCCTACTATTGTTTTCATTTCACATTGTTTAGATCGAATAATCTTAAATTTCTGTAACATGTTTCGACGATAGGAACTATAAAAAGCCAAGCTTTAAGTTCCGATTAAAGACCATTGCTCTTGACAACGTCACAAAGCAATTTCTTCAATTGAAGTACATAGTTGCGATTTCAATAGTCAATGGTTATCCTTATTATTACTATATCGATTACTAAATAAACAAAACGTCGATATGTAGTGTTCGTGTCTCTCGATTTATAATTCTTCGTCTATTTGTTACCATCGTTTGTTTTTGAAATCTTGATATATCATCGTCATTTCATTGAACTTTCGTAATTTCGTTTTCAAAATTAAATTTAATATAAATTATATAATCGTGATATACAGGAGATAATTACGTGCCTTCCAAAGCTTTAGTGAATAATATTTAGCGTATTTCATCCTTTAATACTATTACGAATTTCTTCATTTATCGATAGATTGAATGTGCGAGAACAGAAAAAGAGAGAGAGAGAGAGAAAGAAAGAGAGATGATACATTCATTGTATAGGGACCATTAAACGAGTTGGAGAACAGAATTTAGAAGGAGAATAATTTTCCAGAATATCCGATTAATTAAATCTTTGGCGGCACTCATGATAAAGAAATTTCAAAAAACATTTTGTTTAATCTTAATTGTACTGAATTAAATGCGATTGATGGATATAAACATTCTCACGCAATTAATAACAGTATTAATATTTTTTTTTATTCTTTATACTAATCAATTCAAAAAGAAAAATACTCAACGTAATTAATAATGATAAATAAAAATAATATTCCTTGCGGGCAATATCGATGACGAAAGTAATGTGTGTTTATTTTTTTTGTGTATTAATAATGTTTCATAAACGTTTGCGATATTGTTTACGCGATGATACAAATTGTATCTGTGAGAAACATGAATGAAATTTTTTTTAATATAATACAGAGAAAGTTCCTGCTTGTGCCACGAATACACGTTGCGGTTTTAAAATCGTGTAAGGGGTCACTCGTGTGTATCAAAACCGGAGTTCAACAATTTCAGCACAAATATTTCGTCAGCAAGAACAGAAAATATGTATTTTTTTTTGTTTTATACACGAGATAATATCCTGCAGCTGTTATAGGTATCCTACATTTCTACGTTTTTTTTTTTTTTTTTTTATTATACTTAAGCGGGAATCATAAACACGAGATTTTATTATTATTATTATTATTATTATTATTATTATTATTATTATTATTATTATTTTATTTTTTTTAATATATACAATTTCATTTTTGCTATATTACACCTGTATACATATATTAAATACAAATTGACCGAATTTGTTAGAAATGAAAAAGTAGGGATAATGCGACGTATTATGGAGATCGAGCTTTCGCACGTGACGCATGAAAGGTCGCATATCAGAGGGCTTTAAAGTACGTTAAGCTTCGGATTAATTCTTCATAGTGCTGGCATTGAAGCCCGTAGGCATGGGGATGCCGGGTGAATAGACTTCGAGTACAGATGACCGGTCATTTTTTAAGCGTTCGTCACAGCCGGCGACAGGAGCTGGGTACCTGCTCGTTTCCGAACATCGACGTTTTCTGTCGTTTTTGTCGATTACTATAGTATGGCGAATACGAATATTTTAACGTTCAAGTTGAACCATTTTTTTACATTCGAAAAATACTTTTCTTCGTGTACTTGGTCAATGCAAGATAAGTAATAGTTTAACGACCGTAATATTATAATTAATAATACGATCTAATTAAATAATATATACGATATAATTAACTAGTAATATTACTTATTTAATGAAACGAAGAAATAAAGACCGAATAATGATCGCAGTATACGGGATAGGGAAATAATTTTGATCACCTTGAATTCTTTTTAGAGATAAGTGGAAACATTATTTACAAAAATTCTATGACACGGACGAGTTTATAATATGATAGTAGTAATTTTTTGCACTATTTAAGTCAATTGTATTTTTCTTTTTTTGTTTAAATGAAATCATACGTTTCTTGATCGCATTGGTCGATGGAGCTCGACATTCTCTATAAAAAAAAGTATAAACTTATCTATTGCTGAAAAATTAAATTAATTAACTTAATCAATTTAATTATTTTAAGAGATACATATTACTAATAAACCACGTAAAAAGATGCGACTGAAGTATAATGAGTAGTAGTAGTAGTAGTAGTAGTAGTAGTAGTAGTAGTAGTAGTAGTAGTAGTAGTAGTAGTAGTAGTAGTAGTAGTAGTAGTAGTAGTAGTAGTAGTAGTAGTAGTAGTAGTAGTAGTAGTAGTATAGTAGTAGTAGTAGTAGTAGTAGTAGTAGTAGTAGTAGTAGTAGTAGTAGTAGTAGTAGTAGTAGTAGTAGTAGTAGTAGTAGTAGTAGTAGTAGTAGTAGTAGTAGTAGTAGTAGTAGTAGTAGTAGTAGTAGTAGTAGTAGTAGTAGTAGTAGTAGTAGTAGTAGTAGTAGTAGTAGTAGTAGTAGTAGTAGTAGTAGTAGTAGTAGTAGTAGTAGTAGTAGTAGTAGTAGTAGTAGTAGTAGTAGTAGTAGTAGTAGTAGTAGTAGTAGTAGTAGTAGTAGTAGTAGTAGTAGTAGTAGTAGTAGTAGTAGTAGTAGTAGTAGTAGTAGTAGTAGTAGTAGTAGTAGTAGTAGTAGTAGTAGTAGTAGTAGTAGTAGTAGTAGTAGTAGTAGTAGTAGTAGTAGTAGTAGTAGTAGTAGTAGTAGTAGTAGTAGTAGTAGTAGTAGTAGTAGTAGTAGTAGTAGTAGTAGTAGTAGTAGTAGTAGTAGTAGTAGTAGTAGTAGTAGTAGTAGTAGTAGTAGTAGTAGTAGTAGTAGTAGTAGTAGTAGTAGTAGTAGTAGTAGTAGTAGTAGTAGTAGTAGTAGTAGTAGTAGTAGTAGTAGTAGTAGTAGTAGTAGTAGTAGTAGTAGTAGTAGTAGTAGTAGTAGTAGTAGTAGTAGTAGTAGTAGTAGTAGTAGTAGTAGTAGTAGTAGTAGTAGTAGTAGTAGTAGTAGTAGTAGTAGTAGTAGTAGTAGTAGTAGTAGTAGTAGTAGTAGTAGTAGTAGTAGTAGTAGTAGTAGTAGTAGTAGTAGTAGTAGTAGTAGTAGTAGTAGTAGTAGTAGTAGTAGTAGTAGTAGTAGTAGTAGTAGTAGTAGTAGTAGTAGTAGTAGTAGTAGTAGTAGTAGTAGTAGTAGTAGTAGTAGTAGTAGTAGTAGTAGTAGTAGTAGTAGTAGTAGTAGTAGTAGTAGTAGTAGTAGTAGTAGTAGTAGTAGTAGTAGTAGTAGTAGTAGTAGTAGTAGTAGTAGTAGTAGTAGTAGTAGTAGTAGTAGTAGTAGTAGTAGTAGTAGTAGTAGTAGTAGTAGTAGTAGTAGTAGTAGTAGTAGTAGTAGTAGTAGTAGTAGTAGTAGTAGTAGTAGTAGTAGTAGTAGTAGTAGTAGTAGTAGTAGTAGTAGTAGTAGTAGTAGTAGTAGTAGTAGTAGTAGTAGTAGTAGTAGTAGTAGTAGTAGTAGTAGTAGTAGTAGTAGTAGTAGTAGTAGTAGTAGTAGTAGTAGTAGTAGTAGTAGTAGTAGTAGTAGTAGTAGTAGTAGTAGTAGTAGTAGTAGTAGTAGTAGTAGTAGTAGTAGTAGTAGTAGTAGTAGTAGTAGTAGTAGTAGTAGTAGTAGTAGTAGTAGTAGTAGTAGTAGTAGTAGTAGTAGTAGTAGTAGTAGTAGTAGTAGTAGTAGTAGTAGTAGTAGTAGTAGTAGTAGTAGTAGTAGTAGTAGTAGTAGTAGTAGTAGTAGTAGTAGTAGTAGTAGTAGTAGTAGTAGTAGTAGTAGTAGTAGTAGTAGTAGTAGTAGTAGTAGTAGTAGTAGTAGTAGTAGTAGTAGTAGTAGTAGTAGTAGTAGTAGTAGTAGTAGTAGTAGTAGTAGTAGTAGTAGTAGTAGTAGTAGTAGTAGTAGTAGTAGTAGTAGTAGTAGTAGTAGTAGTAGTAGTAGTAGTAGTAGTAGTAGTAGTAGTAGTAGTAGTAGTAGTAGTAGTAGTAGTAGTAGTAGTAGTAGTAGTAGTAGTAGTAGTAGTAGTAGTAGTAGTAGTAGTAGTAGTAGTAGTAGTAGTAGTAGTAGTAGTAGTAGTAGTAGTAGTAGTAGTAGTAGTAGTAGTAGTAGTAGTAGTAGTAGTAGTAGTAGTAGTAGTAGTAGTAGTAGTAGTAGTAGTAGTAGTAGTAGTAGTAGTAGTAGTAGTAGTAGTAGTAGTAGTAGTAGTAGTAGTAGTAGTAGTAGTAGTAGTAGTAGTAGTAGTAGTAGTAGTAGTAGTAGTAGTAGTAGTAGTAGTAGTAGTAGTAGTAGTAGTAGTAGTAGTAGTAGTAGTAGTAGTAGTAGTAGTAGTAGTAGTAGTAGTAGTAGTAGTAGTAGTAGTAGTAGTAGTAGTAGTAGTAGTAGTAGTAGTAGTAGTAGTAGTAGTAGTAGTAGTAGTAGTAGTAGTAGTAGTAGTAGTAGTAGTAGTAGTAGTAGTAGTAGTAGTAGTAGTAGTAGTAGTAGTAGTAGTAGTAGTAGTAGTAGTAGTAGTAGTAGTAGTAGTAGTACTACTAGTGGGAATGCGTAAATTCTCGGAATTTATATAAGTCAGTGTGTGACGAACCTATTTGAATGAAATTATATTTAATATCTCCGAAACTAAAGGTCATAAAAACTAGAATCGAAGATTATTTTAAAAATCGGAATTTTCTCCATTTTCTCAATG
This sequence comes from Dolichovespula saxonica, assembly GCA_911387935.1. NCBI lineage: Eukaryota > Metazoa > Arthropoda > Insecta > Hymenoptera > Vespidae > Dolichovespula > Dolichovespula saxonica. The sequence goes on along the minus strand of OU427003.1, from coordinate 939,283 downwards.
TATTGTTAATTATTAATTAACAATTTGTTATAAACCATTTTTATGAACAAACTCAGAACTTAGAACTATATTCATTTTATTTTGTCAACAAAAATTTTAATTTTTGCCTGATTTATAAAATTAACTCAATTGATATAATAGTTACTTTTTTTTATCAAAAGAACAATTCTTTTTTATAGATTGTTAATAATCACGTATCCTATTTATATGGGAATATCTTCGGAACTAAAAATCGTAAAAACTTGAAAGAAGTAGAAAAAGTAAACGCAAAGTTAACTCATTATAAGCGCAGAGTATGCGCCAGGTAAGCGTTTGTAAATATCTCCTAAACTAATAATTATTCGACATACATGAGTTAATACTTTCTTTTATAGAGAATATCAAGCGGCATCGGCCGATGCAATCTAAAAATAAACGATTTCATTTAATAAAATGCTATATTATGGACCCTTCCCCGTATTATACGATTTTTCTGAATAGAGATTCTCTGTATCTCTGAAAAGAACGGAGATATTTAAAGTGATCGAATTTATTCGACCATTATGTATCTCGGTCAAATTTCGACACGTGTATTGGTGAATATCAAAGAAACGACTTTGAGAATGTATTCGTGATCACATAAATGTACCTATTACTGGTACGTGTTCGGTCCTAAGTGCACTCTCTTCTCTATACACCATAAAGTTGGATGATAATCATTAATCTCATATCGTCGTGCGGAATGCTCTAGTATGGAACCAGCTTAGACTTCAAATAACTGAAGATATTCTCTCCCTCTCTCTCTCTCTCTCTCTCCCTCCCTCTCTCTCTCCCTCTCCCCCTCTCTTTCTTGTATATACAACTACATAGGTGACAACATTGAACGACACCATCGCTATTCGCATTTATCCCACTCGGAACAAATCACTGCGACGATCTATCTACTCCGCTTCGTTCTATCCTCTACCATTTCTCTATTCTCACATTCTCTATCTATCTATATATCTCTCTCTTTCCCTTCCTCCCTTCCCCCTCTCTCATTCTTTCTCTTTCTCTCTCTCTCTCTCTCTCTCTCTCTCTTTCTATCTCTTCATCGTGTTTTGTTCTATTCCGCTCTCGTTTCACTACGCATACATACGAATACATATACACATGCACAAATATCAACAAAGCAAGTCACGAGAGCATACTAACACGTACGCTCACAATACCGACGAGCAAGCTCGTTCTCTGGAATTTAGATACGTTAATGACATTGTTCGAAAGCCAAGCTGTACAAGGTATCCCTCCCCCTCTTTCTCTTCATGTGACAAGATGTGTTGGATTTGGATTCGTTCCTTGCTGCAGCATTAGCCTGTATCAAGCCGTATGTTATGCCAATAGTTGTTTAGTATCTACATATCTGTATACGTTTAGTAGTACGTTTGTTGGATCCTATTGTTATAAAAATAATGTTCATAAAGATTATTTACAGATTTTTATAATAATTTTCGTATAGAACATTATTGGTGCATCGTCTGGAGTTTGCATTAATTAATTTTTTCATTTTTTTACTTTTTCCTTTCGCAAATAACATTCCAATTATTTATTTCATCTATCTTTTTCTTTAACGAAGAATTAATCGATGTAACAAGTACAGAGACTCAATTCGCATCGAACAATACAGTAAAGAGGAAAATTGTTCATCGCGACAAGAATCGGTGGTTTCATTCTATTCTTGATGCTTACTGCTCGTGTTAAACGAACGAGGCGAGCATTCAAATTCGTTTACGGAATCGATACACAGTGTTCTATCGTGCTCAAATCACGCTGACGGTTTTATGGTTGGACTCCAGATTCGAATGCCGTAGAAACGTTTATTCTATTGTCTTTTGTGTATTCCCTTTTGCCTATCGTACGATTAATTCAAATTGAAGAAAAAAAGAATGAAAAAAATCAGTTTTAGAAATTTAATTTTAGTTTAATTTTCTTTTATTTTTTTTCTTATAAATATTTTAAAATATCCACTCTGTGACAACTATCAGAGAGTTCAGTAAAGAATTGAAATATGGCTTAATATCCCAGATGATAACTTAAGTATGTATGTACACGTCTACGCAAATAACGGGTGTCCCACAAGATTTGACCGATGCGTCAAGAGCGAATCGAGAGGATCCTATAGAACAACTTTTAATATTTTCTTCCTTTTGGGACACCCTATACTTATGTACTATAGCTACATTATGTACTATAGCTATATATGTATATATATATATATATATATATATATATATATATGTATGTATGTATGTATGTATGTATGTATGTATACGCTCTGACGGTAAACGTTCTTCGTTTTCCCGTGCAAACAGCCTTCTCATCGTAATTGATTGACCTCTTATATTCCACCGAGTATCATTATGCGAACATGCCCGTCCTCCAACGCCTTCAAAGGCTTCTATCCATTTTCCATTAGTGTATTAATTAATTAACGACCGACTTTGGCAACGGACCGAAGAGCACTTATTCTTTTGAAGCCACTGCTACCATCTTTACGATGGAGACTAATGTGAGCCCTCCAGGGAAGAGGGCTATGCGATCGCAATTTCTGTCCGATGTCTTTTTACGTAAAATGATTAACGAGCGATGAAGAGATATCGATATACACTGGAGGAACTTTTATTAACTGTCTTCATTTCCTATCTTTCCTATATAAAGCTACTTGTCAACGTGGAAAGTTAATCGCTAATAATTGTATGCTGAACATTAGAAGATAATAAGATCATTGTTATAATTTCAATCTATACTTTCTTCACGGTGGATATATATCAATTTTTTTTCTTTTTTTTTAATTTAAATTGTTATTATGAGTTTAAATATAATCAGAATATTTGTGAATATGAATAACGATTATTTAACGTTTTCGTAAGGCTGACGAAAACTATTCCGAAAATCTAATTAAGTTCCTCGTTATTAAAGTTAATACATCAATAACGGCGAGATTTATTAAATTGTTGTGGTACACCGGAACAAATATCGAAAGATTAATTTTCACGTCCCTAGATAACGTTTGCGGTTACAACGCCTAGTTGATGGATCATAGAAATTGGAGAACCAACGTTATGGTTAGTTCCTGGTGGTTGTAGGCTGTCCCGGCACAATTTGTTAAATAGAAACGCCGAGATTAAAGTGCTTCATTTATGATGAATAGAAACAAGTAAATCACTATTATTACTAAAACGAAAAGTCGTTCAAACTTTTTCACGCGCGTAAATACACACACACACAAACACAAAAGATCAATCTTTATATCTATTCTGACTAAATTAAAAATGTTATTCGCTCCCTTAAATAACATCTAAATCCTATTGGTTTAAAGCTCTTTATAGAAAAAGAAAAAAAAGAACAAAAGAACTACCTATATATTATATGCTTATAGATTTTTATCGTAATCGTCGAAAGTAAATTACAGAATATCCTTGTATTATACTCTCGAGTACAAACAATTGCGACGTCGTACACATAGATCGTGATCGGTCATTTCGTTTACACTCCAAAAGGTAGTTGCAAACATTTCATTAGGATCACTGGGCAGTTTACACCAAAATCGTTGCTCGTCCCGCTTGATGGCGATGTCCGATTAATGTTACGACCTCCAGAAACACATGTGCGTAACTACCTGTATACGGTTCTCTAGCACTCATGGGATTCGTGTGCACATGGCGAAATCTCCACTTTCTGACGTTGAACGATTTTATGCCATCGATGTATTTCTCTCAGAACGTTTCCGATGCTGACAATGTAAATACGTTATGCGTTTTGACAAATGTCACTTCCGATTTATATTACCAAGTACAGTGTTGTTATATATCTAACTATACATATATACGTATATATATATATATATATATATATATATATATATATATATATATATAATGTATTTGATATGGCATATATTTCATGTTCATGAAATATTCCTAGTAAAAATTGTATAAACATACAGTGTGAAATTTGTGTGAAATAAGTTATATTCTCGTAAAAATGTCGACTTTTAAAGTTATTATACTTTGACAGACATAGTATAATATTTCTTGACATAGGTCTGACAAAAAATAAATCACTAAAGAATCATACAAGAATCTATTTTATTTATTTTCTTTCTTTCTTTTTTTTTTAATCATGCATTTAATTAACGATCGAATTGGAATTCAATTAGCTTTGTTATCAATGCGAAAAATATTTTAATGAGTGTTAATTGATTGATAACAATCGCTACATATTAGATAATCCAAAGTTCTATGAATTATAGTTATTATTATGGGTCCTAGTAATCATACTTAAGCATTTAGAGTATAAATTTTCAATTGAGGAGAATGAGAGAGATGAGGAAAATACGTAGGAATGCATAGATAAGATAGGAGAAAGAGAGAAAGAGAGAGGGAGAGAGAGAAAGAGAGAGGGAGAGAGAGAAAGAGAGAGTAAAGTACACGAGAGTTTGCTAAAGAAAATTTCGATTGTGAATGTTCCTTGGGAACTCGCCAAGATCGTTTCTCCAAAGCGGGAGGAGACAATTCGAGTAATTCATAATTCTATTTCAGTAGATGCCTGGTAGGTATGCGGTTATTGATTTCTCTAATAGAAATTGAAGAATTTGATATTATCGAATTACCAAGGGTCTTATATTTAATCCCGAAGAAATAAATGAGCATAATGTGCAAAGTCGTTAGCGATGACGAAATTAAGTCGGCTATAGAAAGTATTATTATTCTACATAGAAAAAATGCGAAGCAAAATGAACGTCTTTATCAGACAAGTATTATTATAATCGATGAAAAAGGCTTCAAATGAAAACTTCAAAAAGGAACAAAATAAATTAATCTACCATTCATATTAATTTTGCTGATTACACAAATTAAATGATAAGTCGTTAGAATTAATGATTGCTTAATAAATAAACATTTTACTTTAAAATCATGAATAATTTTTTTATTATTACTTTATTGAACTAATTATATTGTTCTTAAGATGGTTAAAAAAAAATAAAAATAAAAAACCTTATAATTTCTCTTTAAATGCGATAAGTGTGCTTCGCCGTTATTATTGATCTCCACTACTAGTTACCGCGTAAACTTATACTACTTTAACTCGTTAGTAGACGTTATTGACTCTTACAACTTGCAGTGGTCGTTAACTCGGACTGCTTACTTTCTAAACTCCAATGCATTATCTACTTAAAACTAGCGAAAAGTTAAGAAGAAATGTTTCAGTAAAATGTTACAAGACATTGTTTCAAAACTTGTTTACTTTAAAATATAACAAACAAAAAGAAAAACAGAAAAAAAATATTTTCTCCAGATGGTATAATTCCAAGTGTACAAAAGATACAAAACTTTTTCGAAACTAATAAACTTTTGTATCCGTATTGATATTATCCTTTGTGTCGTTCGAATTTATTACCATAATCTAACAAGAAATATTATAATTTTATAATCTTCTAATGAGTATGTCAGAAATCTTTGAAAAGGTATTCTCTTATCATATATGTATATGTAATGAAATTATTCTACCATCCTCTACCATTTATTCTATTGGAAACATAAAAAACCGACATGATCAGATTATTGGTACTTTACTCTTTGTGTATGTGTGTATATATGTGTGTGTGTATATGTGTGTATATATATATATATATATATATCGCCTTCTCTCTCTCTCTCTCTCTCTCTCTCTCTCTTTTTTCTCTCACTCTCTCTTTCTCTGTACTTTTCTATTGATATCCAAGCCTATTACATTTGTTCTACTGTGTTAATAATTAACGGTAAACTAATCTGTTATTATATAATTATACAAGTAGATTTCAAAGGGAACTCGTAACGTTGAAAGCACTATGATATACATATATGTATCTTCGATACTTTTGTTTATTAATCGAAAATTAATGTTTTTAATTGAAAATAATAATCGTTCATTTTTTAAACGTTTTGTTCGTTTAAATCTACGATTCTTATCATATAATTTTTTCAATGTTTCTTAAACGTGAACAAAAATTTACTATTTTTCATTATTTATAATAATTATTAAAAAAGTATTTTCTTCGTTTTCTTTATAAGGGATTTAAATATCATCACGTAATAGTTCATAGAATAGTCGAAAGCACGAAGTATTGTATTATCCTCTTGTGCATGTTTCTCGAATATAAGCATTTATATACCTGATAATCCTTCGGCCGTTAGTGGCATAATCCCACGATTTTGCACCGACGGCATTCGATTAACGGCGGATAGCGCGTATATCGAATGAGTTAATCCTTTATTTAGCATTTATAATAACAGCAAGAAGTAAATAGAAATAAAAATATACAATAATATCTATAGAAAAATATGTTCGTACGATATACGAAAATGTTTTAATAAATCTATATTGAGGTATTATCGTATGAAAAATACTATGTCTTATTTATACATATAAATATATATACATATGTATATATTATATATTTATATATTAATATTATATATTATATATTATATATTATATATTATATATTATATATTATATATTATATATTATATATTATATATTATATATTATATATTATATATTATATATTATATATTATATATTATATATTATATATTATATATTATATATTATTTATATCTATTTATTTATTCGATTATTACTGTAAAGTCTATTTTAATTACAGCTTTTTTTCTATAGTTCAGAAAAACGAGAAGAGCGAACATGCTAAATGATTATCTTTTTATCCAAATTGCGAATATGACTAACGAGATAATGAAATTAATATTATCTATATTTTCGAATATTATATATTTTCGAATAAGTCGCAAGTATATATATACATATTATTATTTCTCGATTTTGAAGTTGGTTCCGAAAATTACAAACTGCTGCCCTATTTTGTATATATCGACGCCAGATGGTTCATATCGGTGGCTATTCCGCAGTACGTCGATAACCATTTCTACAGATCATATATCGAGCTCTATATTCATAAATACGAAATACAAAATTTACTTCATTTTATATTGCTTTGTAAATTCTATAAATTTTCTACTGTCAATTTAAACATGATAGTTCGTTAATTAAATCGGTATACCTTAAAATAAATATTTCGTAAAACCAAATTAATAAAAATATAAACAAAATATTTCACATTCCTAAAATAAATGTTTCATAAATCCAAATTAATAAAAATGTAAATAAAATATTTCACATTCCTAAAATAAATATTAAAAAAAAATAATCTAATAGAGAGAGAGAGAGAGAGAGAGAGAGAGAGGGAGGGAGGGAGAGAGAGAGAGAGAGAGAGAGAAATATACTCTTTAAAAACAATGTCGAACGAAAGGTAATCTTTTAATTTGATATTATAGAAATGAACGAATAAGTATAATTGAATTGAATTGAATCCTCTAGAGAAATTAAGGACTGACAAATGAAAACGATCGCTTACTGATCGAAATTGTTAAAATCAAGTACCCCGAGAGAAAATATTATCTTTCTGAATATTCGGATATGATCCCGCTTCTGTCCCCAATGAACATAATTTAGGATCTCACGTGCAGCAGTAAGGACACTTTGGCCGCAGATCATTATCATAAACGCACGAGGGATGAAGAATTTACGGAAAGGTCAGAGATTCTGACAGTGGCATGCACATAAAGGGTGTTTAATTAAAATTTATTAAACGTTTACTTCTTGAAGCAATAATGAGTTTTTTTTCTCAATGTTCTACTAATGAATACAAATGAAAAAAGTAATAAAAAAAAGGGGAAAAAAAACAAGGGAACTGAAAACAAAAAAAGGAGAAAAGTAATAATTCTTTATTTTTATGGCAATTATTTTCACTCGCGATCGCCATTTTAATCTATATTCTCTGATAGATTATAGAAATCAAATTGATTTAGCTTTCAATCATGATAAAACGTAATGTATACACGTTTCGTAATGTTATAGCAATTGATTGAAAATTATCCGTGATTATCTGTAACTTCGTTTTTTTTTAATTTTTTTTTTTTTTTCATCAACTCTTCTCTTTAATAATCATTGACTTTGTCGTTCGATCTATAACTGCGTTAACAGATGCCGTCTATTGCAATTACTTATTTCCAATAATAAGTAAATAGTTAGGTATTTTGTATCGTAATCAAACGTTATTGATTTTCTTTGAGTAACAATCTGAAACTATGAATATTACAAACTAATATTCCCTTTTTCACCTTAATTACCTATGATCATAAAGTTACCGAATGTTTTGACGATAACCGTTGAACATTTTGTAAATAAGTACATACGTACATACATACATACGTACATACGTACATACATACATACCTACATACATACATATATATGCATACATACAATATATCTATGGCACAGCAGTAATATATGCAATTGGGCCGACTAGCATATACGTTCTGTTGTTGGTTGAGAATGGTCGGAAGTGATCGTAGCGGGTTAGGTTGAAAGAGGGTGGTGTAGGTAGAGGAGGTGGATGAGGAGAATGAGGAGAGAGGAAGATGGTCTGCTCATACACAATCGTAGAATCCTATAGTCTCGGTTGGCGTTGCGCGCGTCAGGTATTATATGGTGTTTAGTTTGCCTCGTATCGTACATGCGCGTCAGCGTGCAGGCGTACACAATGTGGTTTGACTTTCCACACTCGCGATTACACCGAATTAACTTGACATGCAAATATTACTATACCTACGTTGAGTATTTAACGTTGTTTCGCTCGTAACCGTGATCTAACGATATGACGACGTTAAATAAATGATTTTGTTAAACAACTTTTCAATAACGTAAGTATCCGGTTGACTCTATAGAAGAATGAAATCGCGAATATATATATATATATATATATATATATATATATATATATATATATATATATATTCGCGATCGATCGATCAAGTTAGAACGACGAGCTAGAAATAATCGAATATTTGTGTTCGTATAGTAGCTTTACGAAAGGAGGAACGAAATTCCTCTGGTCGTATGTTATATACTCGAAAATTAACGAGAATTCGCTCGACGAACTTTGGAAGAACCGGGAACGATGGAAGATCGAACAAATTACGTTCCTTTCCCCCGAAACGAGCTTCACGAACGAGATACCACTCCTTTTTTTCTTTCTTTTTCCTTCTTCGACGTTGTTGCTCGAACTCATTGTCAGTCAAGAGAATTTTATTATCCAACGGGCGGATCTGGGGGATCGAGGCCGCAACTCGTATGAGAATTGCGGTCCTTCACTCGAAAATCTACACCTGCCACATGACTACCAATTTTCTGGGATGCGACCAAATTCTCTTTCCACAATGAAGGAAGAGGAAAAGAAAATGTAGAAAAAGTAGAAAAAGTAGAAAAATAAGAAGAAGAAGAAGAAGATTTAGTAATACAAAATAAAGTTTCCTAGGGTTTTGGAGTAAGGAATTAACAATAGATAGACAAAATGAAAAAAAGAGATAGAAAGAGATACAGAGAGATATATAAATAGATAGATAGATAGATAGATAGATAGATAGATAGATAAATAGATAGATAGAGAGACAGAGAGAGAGAGAGAGAGAGAGAGAGAGAACGAAGTAAGCAAGGATGGAGAATGGACTTTACTACTACCCTCGTAAGTTTTTAGAGCGTACAAGCGAAAGGCGATGACATCAAGGTCAGTTGTATGTCAATCGCTTTGTTAACAAGAATGCTGACCTTTGGTTTAGTCGAAATTCGCTTAGTATCACCTACGAGCCCGTTGGTCACATTACTGACAGCACAAAATCTCGAATTATCTGCTTGAATGCAATCACAGACCATTGTGTTTTCGTCCCTGTCGCTGATCTCTCCCATCTCCCTCTTACTCCCTCACTCTTACCTCGAGTCCGTCATCTCTCAACCCCACCCCCATCTCACATCCCACTCTCATACCTCCTGATTCCCTCGCTCACGTCCTTTCATTCGCATGCAAATCGCATTGCGGATTACGCGTGTATACCTGCTGTAAGCTTGCACGCGATAATCTTTTTTAATGGCACCAGGACGATAGCTTGCATTTTCTCTATCTTCTTGTTTTGCCTGTTTGTCTTCTTTTTCCTTTTTTTATCTTGCTTTCCTCTTCTTTTGTCCCTCTTTTACTATTTTACGAATCGAGTATTTATGACGATTGATCGACTCAGACTAATTGATTTAATTTTGATTTTTAAACTTTAGATTAGGTGGAAAGGAGAACGAATTTTGTTTTTCCTCTTTTTTTTTTTTAAGAAAAATTGTCTTCTACTGTCTTTTTTTTAATCTTTCCTCATTTAACGCAAAAAACGATATGGACTTAATATAGGATGATAAAGGATACTCAATTAGGATGTTAACTATGATTCATGAATTACGATTATGTAGAAATACAATATTATATTTGATTAAAATTCTTACCTTCTGGTAATTACTAGCAAGTAGAAGATATTTCCGGTCGGCAGATATTTGATGATCAAAGCTGGACAGGAGCGCCTGTATATAATAAAGAAAGAGAAAAGTACGAATTAAAATAAAGTTGTATAAAAGGAGAAAGGGATAGAAGAGAAGAGTTAAAAAAATAAAAAGAAAAAAAACAAATAAAAAAAAGTAAAGGTGAAATCCTCCAACGAGAGTGTAATTATCGCAAAGCTTCCTACCACGCACGTCTGGGAATAACTCGAAAACTTACGCGGCTGTAATTTCGATTAATAATTCCAATTAACTTGTGGGACCTAGCGGCACTCATTAAACGTTATAAATCGTGTCGCGCGAATCGTGCGCGAAATTAAAAAGTTACTTGATGTTATAAAACGCGGGACGCGTCAAGTAGTTTCCTGTTGGGGGGGAGGGGGAAAGAAAAAATATAGAAAAAAAAAAAGAAAAAAGAGAAAAGACGAAAAATAAGAGAAGAGAGGAAGGGACGAGAAAATTAAATAAGAGAAGCGAGATAGAGAAAAAAATAGAGAGACAGAGAGAGAGAGAGAGAGAGAGAGAGAAATATCGTTTCCACGACTTTTGTACAAATGGACGAACAATGCTCGGTTTTATTTTTAAAGATTCTAGCATTCCTGAATAAATGAAAGGGCTCTTAATAAAAATTCTTCATTAAACGATTGTCTAATTATTTTCTCGTTTAAATCGTCTTTAAATCGATCTCACGAAATTCATATTTTAACAAAATTAGATCTCTTTTTCTTTTAATAAAATTATACCGGATATTCGCCAATTTTATGCGAAGGTAGATAAAAGTTCTTGAAAAGTATTATTTTTAAGATACTCTCAAGGGTACGCACGCTGGAGTATCAATAATTGGTCAAAGACAAAAAAAATAAAAGAAAAGAAAGAGAAGTTAAAAAAGAAAAAAGCGCTATGTCAAAAGTTAAAAAAAGTAAGCATTAAATTCGTTAAAATAAGACTCGAATGAAGCGCGATTGCCATTAGGCGAAGTTGCCAACTTCTAATCGGCTTTGGTCCATTCTTCTTGTTTAAAATCATTCCCGTTAAAACAAACCCAAAACTTGTGCATTTTCCTACCCACCTTACGAAATATGCTTAACCATCGCCATTATGAGCTTAAATGCGTCAAGTTTATCCACAACGTTTATAGTGAGAAAATAATTACAAAAGATGTGTTTCAAATCAAAAAGAATATAATACACACACTTGTATACTGTTTACTGATACTTGATAATGTAATTTTCATTAATATTAATAACTTATTTTTGACTTAATGGAATCTTTTTGAATGTTTATCTGACAAAATAATTCGTTCACGAGAATTAAAAACTCAGATCATTTTAATAGATCTATAGCATTTATCTGTTTCATTACATCTTTTCGTGCTTTTCTTTTTTCAATTTTTTTTTTATTTTTCTTTTCATTCATACTAGATCTCAAACAACGATTAAATTGTTCATTGACACGATCGAACTCATAGACGACATGTTTCCTTGTTTTTTTTTTTTCTTTTTTTTCTCCCTTTTATTTTTTTTTTCGATAGCAAAAGAAATACATATATCTAAATTAAAAATAGCCGCACGGAACAATATCGTAAGACCAGTCATTAATCATCTTCTAATGGTCGACCCGTGGTAAACGGTAAGGCGTGTTGCCAGCGATCAATTACTCACGTCACAACTTGATAAATAACGAGCAATTACTGTAGGATTCGTCTGTTGTTCTCGATTCCCGAGAAAGCTACGGGAGCGTATTACGTGAATTACGAATGAATATCAGTGATGCACGAAAGCGACGATCCATATTTCAAAACGAAAAATTATTTCAGTTCGATCGTGTGTATATATATATATATATATATTTTTTTTTATATATAAACTTTCTCTATATTTTCACGAATACTTTATTTTTGCAAATGAACCAAGAAGATTTTAGTTATTTTGGATCGAACAGTAAAAAGAAAGGAGATATGTGTTTCTTGATTGATCGATTGAATTACCAAATACCGAACGAAAAATTGAAAAAGTCTCTTGTCGTTTAACCGATTATTTGATAACGGCAAGCCACCCTTAATTTTTCTCCTTTGATAAAATAAAAAGTATGAAAATTACAAATCGAAACTTAAATATCTTATTTCGATTTCGAAATACTTACGGAGTTGGTCATGTTGAGGATGATCTTAGATGAGGCCAATTCGACGTTATAGATAAGAAGATTCCCAATCTCGTCACGATATAGGATCTCGTTTCCTAAAAGTGAAAATAGTGATGAGTGTGTTAGAAAATGTCTATCTTATAAAAATGTTTTCATGCAAATAAATCGTTAAAACTTTCATATACTGTATTCGAATAGGGTCGAACGTAAGACAAATATATACGTGGTTTTTGAGAAGGAACGGACGAAGGACGAATTTGTCAGCGACAAATAGTCACAGTACGAAGTAGTCAAATAGTTAAGAGAATCTTTAATTTGAAATACAACATTAGCCTTATGCAAGCTCTTAGAACTAACAAGGAACATTTCCATTGGCTATTCCGACGCTCCCATCACACAATCCAATCCGTAAGGCCTCGAGCGTTGCATTACGAGAAACCGTGGAGCATCGTAATGGAGAAGCAGAATCCTGTAGAATCCGATAAAGCGGTTGATGTCGACAAAGATTAGATAGCCGTCGTTGGGAGAGTAGAATTTCTCTTGGAGTATGGGAAATCCCGTAAAGCGACATTTCGAGAATAGACGTTGTTAATCGATGCACCCTAAGTTCGATTTACTTCCACTTTTTTTCCGTTTTTTTTATATTTCTCACTCTCTCTCTCTCTCTCTCTCTCTCTCTCTCTCTCTCTGTTTCTTTTTTCTTCTTTGTCAACGAGTAGAAACAACTATTTTATTCTCTTTTTACATGGACCTTCGTGTTGACTAACCCAAAGACCGACTTAAAGAACGTATTTACTTTTTTCCTTTTCTTATCTTTTCTTTTCCTTTTATTTTATTTTTTTTTTTTTACCATGAAAACAGTACTGTTATAATTACAGAATTATAAAAACAGTATTATTTAGTTAAGTGTATAGGATGTTTCTTGTATCGCATTGCTTCACAACCGATGTATTCATAATCGATGCATCATCGATAGTCGATGTATCTTTATCAGAAAAAATTAACGATTGAACGAACTTCGATCTACTGTATAATATACATATATATCTATGTACGAATGAAAGAACTTTTGCATATTTTTCGTTTCAACGAAAACTTCTCCTTGCTCATCCTATCACAAACATTATCAGAGAAACGCAAACGATTTCTCACATTCGAATAGATTCGAAATCCATCGCGTGGAAACATTACGCTCTCGTACTTTATCGATGCTTCGTAATTTTGCTCGGAGCGATTTCGAAAGAGAGACGTTGGACAGAATGACGGATTGCAGCGTAGACTTTTGATACTTATCGTTTTGGAAATGCTGGTAGCATCGATTCCAGAGCGAGCGAGCAAGCGAGCAAATGGAGAGATAGATAGATATATAGATAGAGACAGAGAGAGAGAGAGAGAGAGAGAGAGAGAGAGAGAGAGAGAGAGAGAGAGAGAGAGAGAGAGAGAGAGAGAGAACGATATATATGTCATTGTGCTTTACCGATCCTCCAATGCTCTTAAAACTACGAACCGTTTCTTTCTTCGGCGGATTTCAAACTTTTCTTCTTCTTCTTCTTATTTTCTTTTTCCTTTTTTTGCGGATCACGTCGTGAACCATTTTTTCAGTACGTAACACATAGCTTTAAATTCGATCAATCGATATATTTTATTGGAATTGGTATATTTGGTATATTTTATTTGCTGTAATGTGAAATAAAGGACCATTCATAATGCACACACACACGTGTGCGCGCGCATAGCCATATACACCCGTCAGAAAAAATTTTGTAAAAACACATTTCATATGATACTTAAAATATGACTTAAATGTTATGTTATTGACTCATATTTCAATATTTTATTGATCAATTTTCTAAAGTTATTTTTTGCTATCCCTTTAGATATTGTCCTATCCCCTCATGTTCATCCTTCCCATCGATGCAATCCAGACATAGAAATATTCAATTTTCCACACAAACGAAATATCAAATTCTATCGTGAAATTTTTTTTTATTCTTCTTTTTTTTTTCGTTTTAACATCCATCTAACCGAGAACGGTTAGAGCCTTTCGAAACCTTCGGAAACGAGTCATCGAACCGATACGAAATTAATACAGAAAGCTTTCAGGAAGTGGATAGAGTTTAACGTAGTGTGCGATCGAGAATCAGAACTCAACATTCTAAATCCGATTACTTCCGATTGAAGCATCGATTTACGACAGAATATTACAAGAAGATTACGTTTGGAAAAGGGAAACATATGAGTAACGACACGCAGCATTTGACTTTTCACTGCACTGTTTATGTAAAGTTAATATGTCTCCTATCAATAACATATACAAATTATTCTTTTCTATCTATTTATCTATCTATAACATTTACCACTTTACCGCAAAACTGATTGTCTTATATTTCTGTTTCTTCCATTCTATCCGAATCTTATTAAAGTATTATTTTAATTGGTCGAATATTAAATTGAACGAAAAAAAATTCGGGGGGAAAAAAAAGTTGAACGATTTACAATCTTCCATTCTATGAACAATTCAATAGAATTAAGCATGAGTTCAACAATTATTCGAAATCACCGAAGCGCAATCACCATAGTATAAAATTTTTGATTAATAAAAAAAGAAAAAGAATAACAAATAAAAAAGAAATACAAACAAAAAAAACTTTTGAACCGATATCCAACAATTTCCGAATATAAACACTCGAAATATTAAAACGAACAAAGGAACGAAAAAAAAGATCTGGCATTTGATGGAAATTTCATAGATATGACATCAATAACAAGATGCCGTCATAGTGTTACAATTGGTAATGATAGAAGTAGAATTCGCATAACGTGCGGACACGTCGATCACCTAGATGGACCATGAAATCCGAGGCAGTCGCGCGAAAGCGAATTTCCATGAAAATCGATGAAACGCTAGCCGAATTGCGCGCGAGAGATGGAGGGAATCGCGACTACGTTACGTTCCTACGTTTGCGTGTGAGTGCGTGCATCCGTGATGGGATTGCATCGGATATTAAAGGGTTATGTAATTCTCTGCTCGCACATTGCGAATTACAGAAAGACGAGGTACTGTAACTGTTATCTACGTCCTAGGACAATACTTTACTGATTATAACAGCTAATGCGCATCGACATAACTCTCATTGTTATTCTGACATTCTCCTTTACTTATTTTATCCAATTTTGTGTTATTTTTATTACCTATACACAAACATACACAAAGAGAGAGAGAGAGAGAGAGAAATAAAATAGATATATCTTGAAGGATATATAAGATGCAATTACGAAGATAAGAGAAAGAAAATGCTTCGAAGTTCTAGTCTTTTCGAAATTCACATCGATCTTCATGACAAAAGACGAAGCCATGAATGGTTTTTCGTCGCAAAAGAATATCCATTGACGTTATCTAAGAAAATAACTCTACTCCATCCTAATAATTCCCATTATTTTTCTCATTAATAATTATTATGTTAAAACATTGATACATTTACATTTCAAATATTTTGTTCATTTAATCTCCAAAGTTTTGTTTATATATATATATATATATATATATATATATATATATATATGTGTGTGTGTGTAATATATATACTTTCTGAAATATATACTTTATTCTTCGAATATATATATAATACAAGTTTTCTCGAGATAACGAGCACATCATTATTCAGTGATTATATCTCGGAACTCATCGCAAAAGAGAAAAAAGATAACCCGAATCGTTCTCGATCCATTATAAAATTTTTCGCACGGGTCACTATTCGTCCGAGCTTCGCGTCTTTTTAACGTATCGTTCGTTTCCTCTAAAGGATGCTCATTACTCGTATTATTTTATCGTATCGCGAACATTATTCATTTTCAACGATAAACCATTGCAACTGAGAAGGTCGTTATGACGCCAGTTTTTCATGCTTCCCCGTTAAGAAAAATGTAGCAATAGATCAATAGATCGTTATAAAATACGGACGCTAAGGATTATCATATCATAGATCATTCAGATCCGTTCAAAGATTGTTGAAAACGTGCACAGGTAAAACTTGATCAAATATATATTCAAAACTATAGAAAACTTCTAAATTTTATTCAACCAAGTCATAGACGTATTAATTTCAATCCAAAATCGATCTTTTACGTTTATTTCCTGCAATAAAGAAAAAGAAAGGAAAGAAAGGAGGTGGGGTGGGTATAGGAGTCATAGTAGTAAGGATGGGAGATTCATTTTAATAAAATTCTATCTCATTTCATTTCATGGCCGTAACGCTTTTGTGCTTGGGCGATGATTGTAATATTGGACATAAAAAATAAAGAAAAGAGAAGATAAAAAGAGATTGTCGGTTAAAATGCAGCCGAGGTCGACTAAATGATTTATTATGAAATCCGAATGACAAAAAGTGTTTCAACAAGGAAAGAAAAAAAAAAGGAAGAAATAATAACTTACTCGCATGTATATTGTGTTACATATATATATATATATATATATATATATATATATATATCCTCTTTATTATATATATATATATATATATATATATATATCCTCTTTATTATATATATATATATATATATATATATATATATATATATATATTAGCACTATTTATTAGCACTATAAAATATGTATTAATCAATCAGGAGAGGTTGTATTATTTCCTCCAATATAATATTTCTATTAACAATTATTATAGATATATTCAATATGATAACGCAATTAGACTAATTATTCGAAATAGACATTCATTATGTATAATTAATCAAAATATATGTAGTTTGATAGTAGTAATATACGTTCGATCACAATGTGATCATTCTCAAAGGATTCATACAAATTCTAACCGTTTTATAAAAATCCTATTTATAAGAGAAACTTTTTCCTTCTTGCTTCATAAAAAAAAAAGAAAACAACAATAATGAAAAAGAAAAACATGTTGCAAATCGAAAGGAGCTTTTGAATCGAACCGAAATATTCGACGAAAATATTAGACGATGGAAAAACATGAACGAGCAAGGCAAAGGTTGTACTTCGACATCCCATTTGGTGTATGTGTTTGTACCCAGGTAGGGACGATATTTCGAACGATAAAAGGAGAATGTAAGAGAAGATATATCGAAGCAACGAGTGACACGTATACCAAGAGGGGCTGCCCAGTGGGACCTGTTACCAGAAGATAACAATGATTCTCACGGCCTGAAGCCAACCAACTGGTAGTAGTTCTATTCTCCTAAACTACTAAACTATATATATATATATATATATATATATATATATATATGTGTGTGTGTGTGTGTGTGTGTGTGTATATATATGTCACAAGAAACTGAGAGAGACAAAGAAACTAAGAAAGAAAGAAAAAGAAAGGAATAAAAGCAAAGCTTTTCGAAGCAGTCGTTTAGTTCGTATTGTCCTAGCTTCGCACACCGTTTACGATCATCTCCAAGAATCGGACGCATTTTCCGTATAGGGAAAAGCATCCCTTGGGTATGTTTCTGCTACGGTTTTCTAGTCGAAACGAAAACTCCTAGACATTCGTGAACGTTCGTCGATGCTTTGAATGTTTTTGTTTTACTCCTTCGCGTTACTTAGCGCTTGTAGGAATATCGAAAATTATGGACAAATTCCACAGTCCGATACACACACACATATATATATATATATATATATATATATATATATATATATGTGTGTGTGTAGACACACACACATTTATACACGTACGTACGTATATACATATATACATATATTATATCTATATCTACTATTCATTCGATTCGCCATATCGATAGTCCAACGTTTCCTTCTATAACTCCATGATTGCTATCACGAACAGGAAACTGAGAGACAGTGCGTATACCTGTATTTCCGTGTGCGTTCGGGTAGAAATAAATGGTGGCAGCGATAGGCGCTAGTAGATCGATAGATTTTGTAGTAGAGAAGAAACCCATGATCGATAGCCCGTGGACAATGTGATCGAAACGGAAATTGAATGCTTCGAACTTTCTTCCTTTTTTTCTTCTTTTTTTATTCTGGTCTTCTTCATTATCTCGTCATTATTGTGGTTAATTTTTCTGTTCTCTCTAGAAATAAAAAATAATCCGAATAATTTAATCCGATCGTAATTTGAGAGTTTCTCGTTCGATATTTTTTTCTTCTTCCTTGTTTCGGCACCTGAGATTGAAGAAAATTTAATTCAACGAGATAATGATGATAATTGGATAATTATGGATTTGTTTCTATACCGAATTTATTTTTGCATTGCATGGTCGAATAACTTTGTATAATATTTCATACAAATCCCTTTTGGGTCATTATTGTTATCAATGAAACTGATAAATTTAGAAATCAAAGGAGATAATCGTTAAAGGAATAACAACGATTCGTGAGGAGAATAGATATTTATTTAATCTAACGAATCGAGTAGAAGAAATTGTGTGATCGGAGAGAAGCATCGATTCGATCTACGGAATTAAAGCAAACGAATTTGGTGGTTGAAGGGAGATAAAAAAAGTAAGTAATAAAAAAAGAAACCTGTAAAAAGAGAAATCGACTAGGACTAGGTAAAAAAGGAAACGTAAAGAAGATGCCGAAACACCGGAGCACTATTTTAAGAGAGAACTTTTGTCTCCGTTGGTAGGAACGGATTTAATCAGTGGCCATTATGTGTGCTCCAAAGTCGGAACGATACAGCTTCTGCCAAAGTTTCTTCGGGTCTACTTCTCGCACTAGCGATTCAAGAAAGGAGTGGTAGGATGGTATATATATATATCTGCGCGTGTTCTTGGTTACCAATTACCACGAGAAAACTTGTCCGTAGCATTTCTACGTTCCGTTTCTTCCTATGTTCCTTAATTAACAGCAGTGTTTTTTTTTACAACGTCTTTTATTTAACCGACTTTATAACTACCAATGTGAAACCACCAATTAATGATTGAGCAGATCGCAGCTCAATCTTCTTCCGGCTTTTAACTATCTCTAGGTCATTCTTAACACTGGAACTACCGCACCAGTCAAAATGACTGGTTTTACAATTTCATTATAAAATTCCTATCTTGTGTTAGATTTTTTTCGAAATGATGCAATGACTTGCAGAGTTAAGTAAAGGTGGTATAAAATGAATTTTATTTTTAAATAACTTACACAGAATTCGAGTAATTTTTTGTTCTACCTACTTCTACCAAAATCAGTCCAAATGACTAGTCTTTAGAAAAACATAAAAACACAGAATATTTTTTGTATTTATTAAATTATTACTATCTATGAAAAGTATTTAAGGTTATGGAATTACAACTATTTAATGCCAACTATAAAAAATACAATATAATTATGAAAATAACATCTATAATAATACTAACAAGTATAACTGGTATTTTTCCAAGTGGAAAAAAGCCTTACAATCTGTTTCCTGAAATCGAGATCGTTGATTAGATATTTAGATAAATCTTCTAGCTCTTTGTTATAATATTTTCTCTTACGCCACGACTTATCTGGCGATAAAATATAGAGATGTTATTATCATAATTATATTGTATTTTTTATAGTTGGCATTAAATAGTTGTAATTCCATAACCTTAAATACTTTTTATAGGATAGTAATAATTTAATAAATAAAAAAAATATTCTGTTTTTACTTTTTTTTTTTAAGACCAGTCATTTTGATTGGTTTTGGTAGAAATAAGTAGGTTTTTTTCGGTAGTTCTAGTGATAATGGTTAAAAAGAGAAAATACCTTTCAGGTATGAAGACGCCATACTTACAAGATAAAACGAACTCGTTTCGAGGGAAACATAAAGTACAGAAAAGAAGAAGAAAAAGAAGAAATAAAAAGGGTACTTGGTTGTTTCTCTTCTCACAGCTAATTAGCTTCTTTCGCTGGTATTGATCGATTCTAGATAGTCAAGAATGAAACGACAAAAAAGACAAGTGATAAAAGAGTTGTTAAAAGAAAAAAGAAAAAAAATAACTTAAAAAAGATACTATTTATTGTATACCGTATGGACTACGATTTGTAATTGTGGAAATTCAGCGCTGTGTAGGCAGAAATTAGTAACAGATAGATAGAGATAGCGATATGGAGATAGAGATAGATAGATAGATAGATGAAAAGATAGAGAGAGAGAGAGAGAGAGAGAGAGAGAGAGAACTCGTGAATGCAACGAGACAGTCCTCTTGCTACTCCCATCGGCAGGGAGATCACAGCTATTGTCGCAAATTGGGGGATCGCGATACCCGGATATACCAACGCTACATGTCCTGCCTGGCCTTTCTCACCCCTCTCGTTTCCTCTATCAGCGTTAATTTCCCTCTACTCTGCTTCCATCTTCTCTACCACCAACTACACAACCGCCTACGCCTCCAACCCATCCTCTTTCGCCTCCTCTTCTTTGATCCCTACACGTAGAGCTCCATCGATTTCCAGAGTTTCTAGAGTAAACATTATTTCAAACAATTACGAGGCAAGAAACCTATAAACAGTCGCGTTAATGACTCTGATATAAACCACCTTATTATCGACATGTTCGACATAATCCAACTTTATTTGTAAGAATTAGACGAAAGTGAAATTATCTGATCTAAAAAAGGTGTTCGTTTATTGGGACGATTAATAATTTTATGAAATAATAGTAACGATACGGGATCCATATCTAGCGCGTAATTTAAATCACACGATCATAATAGTAATACATGTTATTATCATGGTCTATAACTATACCTACGTCTTCAGTTTACAACGCTGATTCTTATGATCTTAGATAACACAGAATATGATTATTATTTTATTTCTGATATCTGACAAATTTAACAGGTGTCCCGCCGACAGCTCTACTTCGTTAGGAACTATAATAAGTTCCTTGAAAGATGCGATATAAAAAAAAAAAGAGAAAAGAAAAAAGAAAAAAAAATTTGTTCCATTACA
Source organism: Dolichovespula saxonica (assembly GCA_911387935.1). Taxonomy (NCBI): domain Eukaryota; kingdom Metazoa; phylum Arthropoda; class Insecta; order Hymenoptera; family Vespidae; genus Dolichovespula; species Dolichovespula saxonica. Next base: position 917,784 of record OU427003.1, on the reverse strand, counting down.
CAAGCAACCCGTTCAAGGAACGCGCTCAAAACGGATGCACCGGCTGTGATTTTTCTTTTGGCCGAGGGTTGATAAATTGGAGAATGGAATAATAAATGATGTTGCTTAGCTTGTCGAGAATAAATATAGACTTATGCCGTGGCAAGATAAATGTATATTCTTTATTATTGTTCTATATATGCATCCAGGATTATCTTTATTTTATTAAATAGAACTTTAATGAAAAGTAAATCCCTATCATGGAAAATAATGTTGATGTATTTTATATGAAAGAATACATTAAATCGGATAAATAAAATTGGCTTTATCAAAATTGATGATACGAATATCTTTTTAATATTACATTACTCAGCCACATAATGAATAATAATGTTCTTAGAATCAGCTTTTATAGTTTTCACATTATGCTTAAGTATTCACATCTTATCAGACTATTCACAGATCCTCAATCTTTCATGAGATATCCATTAATGCCGTCATCATTCATATAATATCCACTCACATAGTTCATAACTTTCATCTATTCATTTTAATGCTTACATAAATGTCATTCCATTCATATCCCAATAATCTTACATTTTTACGACTTAATCGCAACCAATAACAACAAAAATCCTTATTATACGACTTTCATGGCAGGTATTAAATTGATTCGTGTCGTCTAACAAACCCCACATATAGACACGCACACAAAACACACACGCACGAACGCACACATACAAAAAAACATACGCTTCGTTGACATCCATCGAAAGATTAACTTACCAAAAGACAAATCGCCCTTGTTTCATTCAGGACACCCTAACTCCAGAAAGGGCAAGCTTTGGTCTACCCTATACTAAGAATCGCTCGGAAATCCCACAAAAGGACATATCTGAACCGTAGTCGTCGAGTTTCTAGAAAGACGGGATAGAAATAAGATAAAGGAAGCAATAAAGAGAGAGAGAGAGAGAGAGAGAGAGAGAGAACTTGAATCGTATTAACGCGCTAGAAATATATTATGCGGATGTCGGTAGTAGAGGCTCCAGCAGGGTTTATCGGTAAACGCATATGGAGTCAACCGCGCACTGAGTTACCTTAATTTGGTGTGGAGTAGATGGCGGCTGTGGTTCAGCCTAGCGTGAAACTCTCATCAACCACTATAATTACCGGCATAGAGTACACCTTTCTCGCTCTTTTCTCGTCTAGTCGAATTGCTAGCAGCACAACCACAGCCACCACTACCATCACCGACTCAAAGCACTCTGCGACGTTTTTTATTTTTATTTTTACTTTTTCTTCTTCTTCTTCTTCTTCTTCTTCTTTCTCTTCCTCTTCCTCTTTCTCTTCCTCTACTTCCTCCCCTTGCTCTTCTCCTTCATTTTCGTTTTTTCCTTCCTTTCTCATTTCACTGCACTCGAGTCTCCTCTTTCTTCACTTCCTGCATTCGTCAGTCTTAGTCCGATGGTTTTTAAAATGACACCACTAGCAGAGTTCATTTTCTCAAAGCTTCACGAATATCCAAAACGAACGTAGTTGTTATTTCTGTTAATTTTTAAGAGCCGTGCCCAAGAGAGTAAGAAAGAGATAGATAGATAGATGGATAGATAGAGAGAGAGAGAGAGAGAGAGAGAGAAAAGATCTGGACAGTAGAAAATCGCTGGGCATTACTTCGAGTTCGCTACGGTAATTGTATCGACCCATCTTGTTTTCTCGCGCGTCGAATAGCGAGAGCTGCGATTTTTCTATGTCTCCTTCTTTAGAGTTACTCGCCACTATCTAGCTACCTTTATTCGGTAGGAACAACATCCGTAAAAAATAAAAAAAACAAATAAATAAAAGAAATGTGGACATCTTGCCAACATTGGCTTGCTCTGCTATTTAACAATTTACGTGGGCCATTAAATTTTCAATTACCACTTGGTGGTAAAATATTTTCTACTCTTCGGATGACATTATACATGCCGAATTAAAAAATCTAAAATTTAAATTTCTCTAATTGAAATGTTATAAGATTGAACAATATCTGATTTATTTGACTTATATATATTATAATATTACATATATTTCTTATTTCTTTTTATTTATTTATATATTCCTTATTGTATAATGATATGCATAATATATATTTAATATACGTAATATACGTGTAACATATATCAAACAATCAAATACAACATCGATTAATTATTCTTTTAATTATTCCATCTACTCCATCACAATTGTCGAAAAGGAAAGAAAATGTTTCCACTGCCATACCCTCGATCCTCCCAACCTACCTCTTCATTTTGATGGGTCGCTGACGTTGAAGATAATTCGGCTGGTTAATCTCGGTAGGAAAGCTTTTGTCGTATAAGGATAGAAAAGAAGGAACAGTTGTCTCGGTTTAAGACAATTGAAAGTGCGTAACACTTACCGCTGAGCCAGGTCGCGTTGAAGCTCTTGGGAGATAACGAACCGGCGAGCCATTCTTCGAGGGAAATGCCAGGCGCGCTTGTCGTTCTTGATGCCGAGCTATCTGGACTACCGGTCAAAAGAATTGCTGCTGCTACGACCAAGGCCAATGCGACAATGGCTACCAAGCCGCCTGCCAACAGCCGACGCCAATTTGTCCGCTTGTTCTTTGTCATTAGATCCTGCAACGATAAAACGCGCGCTCCGTGATAAAATGTTACCGTAAAATTCCCAGCAATATGCATTCGTATCTCTTTTTTTCTTTCTTTTTACCTAATTTTTTCCGATCTTTTTTTTATCTCGTTTGTTTTTGCTTTTTTTGTTTTTTTTTTTTAATCCAGATTTTACACTTCTTTCGTGGTATATCTCTTATAGCGTTTCGAGTTAAGGCGCGCCGATCGATTGAAAAGACAAATTGTTTTACCTTTTTTTTTCCTAGATGATACTGATTTAACCGATTTTAAATGGTAAAAGTTTTCATACACATGTATGTAAAATTGAATAAAATGAATTTAGTTACAAGCACATATATGTATATATATAAGAAGAAATAATATTAGATCGTGGTTCGACGATAGAAATCTTTTCCAAACTTTTATCTTTTAGCAAGTCTGTAATTTCGCGCATCGTAAACTTTCGTCTCTCCCTCCCCCCTCTTTCTCTGTCTTTTTTTCTCTTTATTTTATCCAACTTCGTTAAAGTTGAATATATAGAGGTAAGTAATTAAGAAAGGTGAAACTGGAGGAAAGTATAATGGATAAGAAAGATAAAGGACGTATAGTTTAAGAACTTGATATTACAGATTCATTGAATAATCTGCTTCTGGATAAAATTATTTCTAGTTAAAAAATTTTTATTTATCATTATATTTTACAATTATGATTATTTTCTATTATCCTTCTTACAATTTCATCAATGACCAAACAATAATTGAGTATTCAAAAAACTCTTAATTAGAGAGAGAGAGAGAGAGAGAGAGAGAGAGAGAGAGAGAGAGAGAGAGAGAGAGAGAGAGAAAGGAGAGAGAAAGGTCAAGCTTCATCAAATTCATCGACGTTTAAGGTTAACTCAATATCATTGTCTGAAATAAAAGCTAGCAATTTTCTACTAACCGGAAATATCAAAGAGAAAATAGAGAAGTAATATATCTGAGCGAATTTTCAATAAAGCAAAATTTTTAAGTAATAAAAGAAACTAAGATAAGAAAGAGAGAGACAGAAAAAGAGAAAAAGAAAGAGAGAGAGAAAGAGAGAGAGAAAGACATAAGAAAGAGAAAACAAAAAATAAAAGTCGAAGGTCAGTTCAAATAATTTTCGAAGTTCGTAAAATTGTTCTTCGAATTTAGAGATAACTGTCCTTCCTATACACTAAAGATTTTCCTTCACTTGCGCCTTTTCCGAATCGTCGAATTGTCTATCTATCCAACTATCATCTATGATAGAATACGGTTTTGATAAGAAATGTGTGTGTGTGTAAAATGGAAGAAACCTTGGTCTCACACGTAGTGAACAACGAATCTTATCGAGAATTGGATTTCAGAAAATAACAGAACTGAGATGAGGCTACTTTCGCGTGGAATCACCTATCGGCAATTTTATATTTATAAATCTTTCTTTATCGAAATGAAATTTCATCGTTTCATTGAAAACTATCAGCTTCATTCTTCCAACAAACTGTTTACAAACGAGCTTTCTTCTTAAACTCAAATTCAATTCGAGAATTGTGTCTGATTAAATCTAATAACATAAATGTTTCTAAAGGTTTGCGTGCACTCGATGGATAATACTGTCTTTGCCGAATCAACAGAATTTTCTATTCATTCCTGTAAATTTTTCTCTTCTGGCAAAATTCTGCTTACTCTAGTCTTCTTCTTCTTCTCTTTTTTTTTTTTTACACCGACAATTTAAAATACCTACGTAGATCTACCTACATAGATTTTTGAATTCCCTTTTTTTTCGTTAATTAATGGAAATAATTAATCGCAGTAACGGCGATGATATTTAGATTTTAACTTTTATATAATACTAGTATTATTAGATCATGAATTTCGAGGACAATGATTCATAATCGTGTTATCGTGTTAAACAAAGAACTTTTATCCTGGAAATATAAGACCCCTACGAGATAATTGGTTAGCGTAAGGGGAGAAAGAGATATATTAGAAATTTTACGGTTCGAAAACGCGGAAGAACAAGAGAACCATGAAAGGAGATATTTATTACATTCCATTAATGTTGTTTCGATTGGTTGCTGCGCTCAAGGGGTGAGTGTTAGCAGGGATATCGCCGAAAAACCAAGTTATAAATTGTTCTTAGATATTTGTTACAATCAACCTTCTACGATAAGTGGCGAACAATCATAACGATAAATAATTTTACCGTGCACTGCAGTACTTCTATCGGTTTAGAGTGGATCGCCCGACCATATTTCAACGAGTGTGTTAAAAATTATCATTCCTGATAAGAAAGATATGTCATCGACATTTTTTTGAACAAAATTTAACATTCACAATTAAAAGCTATTTGTATGTGATTTGATTTAAACTATGAATATATATATATATATATATATATATATATATATATATATAACACGCACACACACACGTTTTAGAAATTCTTATAATTTATCTCTAGAAATTTTGTCATTCTAAAAAAAAAATCATATCGTATAAAATACTTATTTTCTTTTATTTTAACTATTTCCCATTATATCTTTAATTTTCTTATGTAAATTTATTTTTAGAAATTTTATTATCTTTATAATCTCATATTGAATTGTAAAATTATATTATTTATGTTAACTATTTCTATATACGTAAGAGGATCAATATGTGAAGGCATAGATCTTCAATTTCTTAATAGCGTTCGTATCTAATACTAATAATGATTTACAAGGAAATTTATTGAATTTACGCGCTCATCTTCGTCGATAAGTCGGATGCTGGAAAGCCTCTGCGGGACCGTCGCGATGTGTACCCGATAGAACGTATTGGAGAGCAGACCATCTGATTTACGAGCTCTTCGGCCGTGTGTAAAATTTATTTATAGTCTCTCTTGCTACTTCGAGTTGTGGATTAAATCGACTTCACCGTCGTGGGAGAACTGGATTGATATTTTATATTCGAATCTGACTTTGTAATATACATACCGCCTTGCCGCTGTATACTTCTTTCAAATTCCAACAGTATTTTACATTTCAAATTATTGATCCCTTTGGATAACTGATTCCATAGATCAAAAAAAGAACAAATATTACACATATACATACTTTGATACTTATTCATTCTATGTATACTATGAATTATGATTACGACCATGATAATTATATCTATTCGTATTTTAAAGAAAAAGAAGAGGAAAAACTATTTCAATCATAATATTAATTGATTATGAATTTTATTATTAATTTATTATCAATCTATATATCAACCGCAAATAATAACATGTTCTACATTCATTCAATTAGTTAACGTTTGATTATTTTAACATTTTCATTAATTTCACTAACGAAATTTAATTAAGTGTAAGCATTTAATTATCATAAAAATATTTTATTTCTCCAGGATATATATTTATCCAGCCATTAAATCGATTCAAACTTTCAAAAGATAGAAAAGGAAATAAAATGGTCTAATATAAGTGATAATAGATACCGAATAAACCCAAAACTTAAGTTTGCACATTTACGCAGATATCAAAGCGTATGTTACATATGTGTAAACATTGCAACCTAAGTTTACTAATACAGTAAATTCGCGTCGTTTACGAGCGCGTACGCTTACGTTTAATCCCAAAGTACTTTTATCTATTACTGTTAGTATTACTAATACGACGAAACAATTTTTATAAGCTTTTGCTATTATTTGTCTTCCTTGTGTCCGTTTAATTTGATAATAAATGAAAATAAGTTAATTATTTACTTGGCAATTCAATGTTCTTTTGTTTTTTCTTCTAAGTATTTACGCATCATATTTGTTGAATATTAATAAATAATAATTAATAAAAAATTAAATAGTACACTGCTGAATTTGTTCAATATAAAACATGGAAGAAAAATTCAATTTACGTTCGCAGATTAAATCGATCGAAACGAAAATTAAAGCAAATGATAATTATGATATATATTTCGAAATAAACATACGAAGTATATAATTCTATTACGAGAGATTAAATATTAAAACTTTATTTCAACTGAAACCCTTTTTCATCCTTTTAATACTTTTTTGGGAACAACCAAATTTTAAACTCTTTGTGCATAGGTTATTGCGATACGAATAATTTCTCACTCTCTCTCTCTCTCTCTCTCTCTCTCTCTCTCTCTCTCTCTCTCTCTCTCTTTATCTCTATCTCTATCTCTATCTCTATCTCTCTTTGTCGACTTTTCAGTAAATCTTTTAACACGATAAAACATTAATTCAATATTGGTCGTTATCGTGGCGGCAAGGATAAATTTAAGAGTCAGTCGAGTTTATAGGAGGTGTAGAATTGCATTAAGCTACAGGAAAACTATTTTTCATCCAGATTGTCGTACGAGAAAATCGAAATAATTTATCGTTTATCGAAACAACCAAGGTCGATACAGTTTCACTGAGCCAATCGTTCAAGTTAGATTGGATTGAACATATTTTACTCTCTCCCTGCCTTTCTCTCTCTCTATCCTTCTTTCTCTCTCTCTCTCTCTCTCTCTCTCTCTCTCTCTTTCTATTTCTTTTTGTCTGTCTCTCTTTCTCTTTCTCTCTTTGTCTCTCTCTGTCTCTGTCTCTGTCTCTGTCTCTGTCTCTCTCTGCCTCTCTCTCTCTCTCTCTCTCTCTCTCTCTCTATCTCTTTCCACCAACTCCATTCCTCAACTTGTCTCTCTTTCTTTCTCTTTCTCTCTCTCTCTCTCTCTCTCTCTCTCTCTCTCTGTAGCAGTTGCTTTAATTTCTTTTCGATTTCTCCTATCCTATCTTCTAGTTTAACCGCTTCTCTTTCCTCCCCCTTTTCTTTCTTCTATTCCTCGTCATCGTTTCTCTTACTTTTTCTATCTATCTATCTCTTCCTTCAACTCGTCCTCATCTAAAAGTTATACGCCGTGAGGATGCAACTTTTTTATTGCGTTCGAATTGCTCATTTACTCCACGTAAAGTTAAATGAGAGTGGAGTAGTGAAACGAACCTGTGTTTTATAACTTAAAGGAGGGAGAGAGAGAGAGAGAGAGAGAGAGAGAAAACAGGGAGCAGATGGAGAAAGGACGAGGAATAAAGTTCGGAAGACATGCACATTATTGATATTTACGTTAAAAATGTCGATATTTTATTTAATATATCCATTTACCTTATCGAATTATATTTGTATTACTTATATTATACAAATAAACTATATACTATTTTATATACACAATAAATTGGTATTATTAATATACTTTTTTTAATAATTTCAATTAGATAACAAAATATTAATAATGATCATTAACATATAGGGAGAGAGAGAGAAGATAATGATGAGGAAAATATAGCAACCCATTTTCACGGTATAGTTTTAAAAATAAAACTAATTTTCTTGTTCTTTTGTATGAAAACCACATATGCTGCTTCTAACTTTACCAATTTACGACTATATAACTCTTAGATAGGTACTGCCATTACGTGGATCGACCAGGTAGTAGATATATACCTATAATAAAATACGTCATATGATCAAACTATTCGCAAATTACATGGAGAAAATTCGTTCTAACGTACAATTGCATTAATGTTAATAAATCAGACTGAATTAATTAAATACGTAAGGATTATTTAAGATATATTAGAATAAAATGATACAAATTTCTAATTTATTGGACTATTTTTTAAAGAAAAAAAAATTAAAAAAGTTTAACTTTCTTTAGATATATGTATAAAGAGAGAGAGAGAGAGAAAGAGAGAGGGAGAGGAAGAGAGAAAAAGAGAATAAACCTCATTGTGCAGCGTGAGCATTACTAAAACATAATATAAAAAATATCAAGATGGACATGAAACCAACAAAAAAGAAAGAATATTCTGTGACAATCTAATATAAAATTTTAGTTAGAATTTCACCGTTGATTCGGGTGAAACTCAGGACAACCGACACCTAAAATGTAAAATTTTAAATCTCCGATATAGGAAATTGTCTTAGTATAAAAATATATTTGAAATGCTAGCATATATTAAATTACGTGTATTTAAAGAAATTCTATGTTCAATAAATTACACGTCTCATTATATTTTTATCTTCGATTTATTTATTTTTAATTAATAATAAATAACCTTGCGCGATCGTTCATTCCTTTGAATTCGAAATAAAATATACTATTTGTTCATTATTCCTCAACATAAAAGTCAAATTTATATGCACCATTGCTAAAATAATATACAAAAAATTAAATTTCATAGTACTCACGCGAATAGAACGTATGTGTCGTATTAAATTACAAGAGAACGCGCACAATATTTCGTGAATTAAGGGAAGAGGAGAATATAAATAAAAGAAAGAAGTTATCATGAAACTAGATATATATATGAAAATCATGGAGTCATACATAAGTACATAAATGCATATACAATGCTTTCGACTGGAATTTCTGTAGAAAACTTTGGGAATACGTGCCGAAACATTTAAGCAGAATACGTAGGTGTTGATTTCGAAAGTTACATATGTAGGTATGGTAAATATAGTAACTAAGCGAATAGTGAAACATTTATGTGGTCTTCCGTTATTCCGTTTATAGCGATGTGTGGTATCAACTCTCACGTAATGAAGCAACGCGCACCTATTATTTGTGTTTAGTTTCTAACAGTGCCGATTGTTGGTACTCATATAAAAGTTAGCAATTTCTCAATAATAGGAGAAACGTATTAAACTTAAAATTGAAATTTCGCTACTCAATATGATTTGTTTCACGTTTTCATTATACTAATTATAAATGTACTATATACGCGATCTCAAACGATTATCATATCATTTTATAATCGAATAGGAAATGAAAAATCAATTTTCGTGATATTTATACCAAATGTTATTACGTAATGTCCTACAAATAGAACAAATTTCCCATTTATAATACGATTTTCAAAATTAACCAATTCTCGATGACTTTTATCGTCGAATGAAATATAGCTCGTTGTGATTAGTATGTGCAGGTGGCCAGAAAGAAAGGAAGACAAAGAGAGAGAGAGAGAGAGAGAGAGAGAGAGAGAGAGAGAGAGAGAGAGAGAGAGAGAGAGAGAGTAAAAACAGGAAGCGAACGTGACCAATGATGCAACTGGTTGAAATAAAACGTCGTAATCTTTTGTAACACGTTGACGCAAGAAGCGTATTGATCAATTAATTATTTTTAATGAATAATTCATCCCGAAAAGACCATTAAAATAACTGCTAAAGTATTAATATAGAAATGAAAAAGCTTTCTCACTTCAATGTTCATGATATAATTGCACAAACAACCAATAACTCGATTCAAATACGAAATATTTCTTGTCATCAAACAAAACGAGAGAAATTCGCGAGCATTGCGATAAATTCATTTGAAGCAAAATATTTGTGTAAATAAAACAAAAAAAATAACAGAAAGCGAATTAATAGAATTAATATAGAAGAAGAAAGAAAAGAAAAATAATAATAATGGTTCGTGTTAAAAATTAAATAATCAAAATTAACTATTTCATTCTTAATGTCACAGCCATTGAAGATTGTTCTTTATATAATAATGTGTTACGAAATAATAACAATTTCGTCTGAATAGTTTCATGAAATATCGGAAAGCTTGAATTAACTATAGCACGAATATTCACGCTTCAATGTATTATCCATACATGAATAATATAGTTACTAATGAGCTTATTGCGTGTATATATCAAAGAAAGGAGAGAAACAAAAGAATAAAAAGAGAGAGGAAATTCACTATAATTTTCCAGAATACCACAGAATACCGAATTTACCCAAAGAGGGAAGCGAAGTTCGTGGCCGAAAATGCGCCTAATAAAAAATTCCGAGTACATGTTAACTATACCGAACTACAACGAAAATGCATTTACGAGTACCTTGTTTGACTCTGCGGTCAATGTGTCTTTTTTGTCTACGTGAGAAAGAGAAAGACGAAAGGTTAATCTAAGTTCAAATCCACTTTGACATTGCCATTTAACCAGTTTCATGGCACCTCATAAACCTACTACGATAAAATTCTTCTCGACTAATAAGATTACTATTATCATTGAAGGATTAATTTATAAGTATATACGAAATCGAAAATATTGAGTAATATTGATTGTTTTTTTAATTACGACGAAAAAGTACAATAATTATGATTTCATTTCATTTCTTTCCGTTCATTTATGCTTCTCTCGTTGAAACTAAAGAATATTGTTTTCTACTTTTACATGTGAAGCCCATATTCATTTAATCTAGTTTTAATAGAAATTCAATTTAAAATAAATCGATTGCGATTTTGAAACTTTATGGATTTCCGATCGTCTTATTTTGAAGGGAAAAATTATAATCAAATAATAATAAAATAAACGGTTGAATGACACGAGTCAAAGGATGAAACCATAAGTACAATCATCGTTACGGGTCGCAACGACATTAACTTATCATCGACGACGCGAACGTATAATCTGGGATAATTAGACTGCTATTAACCGCACGTTAGCCCACGGCTTTCCACTCTCCTGGTAATTTGCGCTGGGGATATCATCCAACGAAAGTTTTCCGCCTGTTAATCCAACGGGATTTTACTGTTTTGACCGGCGGCAGCTCTGATAACCCATCCCGAAGTGACCTTATTCGATAGTCTTCTACCTTGCCTCCACGGTCACGAGGAACACGCAGAAATGGATTCAACCGAAAGTGGACGAAAGTTGTGAACCGCGCTTCGCTTAACATCTCAAAAATTTGTCATCCCCTTTACCTCCTAATTCTTTCGTAACTTAATGCTCCGATTATTTTTATTTCTTGAAAATATTGACCGAAAATTAATCCACCATAAATAATTAATATATTAAGATTTTATAAAATCCGTGTAAGTTCGTCATTTGTTAGATGGATTACTCGAAATATAATATTATTTATATACAATTTTATTATTGATGAGTGTAAGTTTGTTATAAAAAAAAAAGAAAAAAAGAAAAGATAATATATGACGATGAAATTTTTTATCTTCTCGTTCGAGAAAAGAAAAAAAAGAAAAAGAAAAGAATTCTAATAATGATTGTGAATTTTAAATAAATAAAAAATATTTTTTCGCCAACTTTTCACGCTTGTCATGGAAATATCTCACTTCTTATTTTCTCAATTCAATGAATTTACTCAATTTATGTATCTCTTTCATTCGAGCGTAGAAACCTTGACGTTTACTACAACGAAAACTGACGGACTGGGATAACCGACTTCTAGGTCAATATACATGGTATATAGCATAATTCTACTACACGCTATATAATAACTGTCTCGTGTTGGGGCCAAGCGAATTGTTGGCAGAAACTTAATATAAGCACACCGTCGTGGATTATAATGTATATAATGTTGGTATGTAAGCTGCTCGCGTATCTACAGAATACGAGAAGAAGAAAGAGAAGGGGAAATGTGAAAGATAGAGGTAAATAGATAAATAGAACAAAGGAAGAGAAATGACAGATTTAACCATTTGATTGCTGACGTATTTTTTCGGACATATGCCAAAACTGCGGCACTAATTGCGCGTGTATGGGGAAAAATGTAAAACACTTTTCATAAAATAAGCTCACTTATATTGCTGTGCGACAACAACAATTAAAAAATACCACTTATTTACATGAATTTGTTTTAATTAATTTTGTGAATAAAATTGGTAATAAGCACTTATAATTCAGTTAAATTAACAGGAGCGCTATCGCACTTTTTGCATTTTTGGCACAATATAAGAAGAGCGCGATAGCGCTCCTCAGGAGTCAAACGGTTAATACAGCTCTCATATCTATCGTTTCATTCTATTTTACATAATTTTTGTTTGTTACACGATATTACAAAAAGGAAAAAAGGAAAAAAAGGAAATGGAAGAAAAGAAAAGAAAATTAGACACAATATTTTTACATCAAGTAAAACGATTTAAGCAATATTATTTCATAATATCCTACACATATAGTTTAATAAAATATAAATATAATAGAGAGGGGGACGAGGAGGAGGGAATCATAATCCAACGTCAAGATTGTATATATAAGTATTCATATAATTACAAATCTATTTGTCAAATAATTAAAAAAAATATGAAAATGTAATCTCAGTTTTAATTTATTATTTTTTCAAATTAAATAATTCTAAATGGAATTGTTGGCAACGTTAATACATAATTATTGCGGAGAGTTTTTAAACGTGCCGACTTTTTCGTTTTATTCGTATAAATTCTCTCTCTCTCTCTCTCTCTCACTCTCTCTTTCTCACTCACTCTCTCTCTCTCTCTCTCTCTCTCTCTCCCTCTTTTTTCCTAACCATCTATCTATCTATCTATCTATCTATCTCTATATCTCTCTATCTCTCTATCTTTTACTCCAGTGCTCTACGCCTGCGGCATTTTTGGATCTCAAAGTAGAAATGCACGGAGCGTAGCTTGCAAATAAGGTTTGCATACTTTGCTGGATGACTTGCAGCGAGGAAAATAATTCAGTGTCCTTGACAGACCGCTAAAATCCGGTAACAAAATAAAAGGGGATTCATTGGTGAGAATATTCTACAGAAAGAGAAAGAGAGAAACAGAAAGGAGGGAGAGAGGACGAGAGACAAACAAAGAGACAAAGAGAGAGAGAGAGAGAGAGAGAGAGAGAGAGAGAGAGAGTAAGTTAGAGAAGGGTATGAGTAGAAAGGGAACGAGAGTAGTAAGCGCGTTGTCCGCCACGGAGATTTACAATGTGTATTTTCGTATGCGTGTGTGTGCTAGCGTGTCGACTTGAATGTTTCACCATATTATTGCCCTGTGCTAGAAACTGATTATACTTGAAGTGTTGGGATTCTCAACTTCTTTGTTTCTCTTACCAGAAAAGTTTTGTTCGTTTTACGCATCAACCTACAAGTCAATGGAATCCGCAGTTACTAATATATAGTTATATATGTATATTTCGTATATACGAGATATATATATATCGAATTTCCAATAGTTATTAGGCAAGATCACAAAATCTGGACAGAGGAAGAAAAATAAAAAGAGAGAGAGAGTTTTAAAAAGTTTTTAACAAATCCAATGTTCAGTGTTAAACTTTCATCTGAATTACCTTGAAAAGTTTCTATCGTTTAACGCATTCACATTCTAACTCCATTAATTGACCGATGAAAAATTTATTTACTTTTACGTAAAGATGATGTTTAAATTAATCGAAAGTTTATGATAACTCTTTAATAGATATATTTAATTAAGCAATTATATCATTAACGATATCTCTCATATGTTTGAAGCATTCATCCCAAAATACATACATACCTACGTACATAATTCCTACATTAATAAGATAAAAACGATCGACAAGATCCTCCTGATAAGATCCTTTGTTACATTGAGAGAAACAGTAAAACGATTCGACGATATTTCCGACATCTGAGTAACGTGATTTCAGGAATCGCATTGAAATAACGGAGGAGAAATTTCTGAAAGAGGAGCCGCACGTAAGGCACAAGAAAGGAGAATGGAAAAGGAAGGTAGGCTTGTAAGTGGTAGATGATAGAAGGTGTAGGAATGAACGAGAGGGAAATAGAGAAGAAAAAAACTCATCCGTAGTCTGGGACTGATCCGAACGAATCACGCATGAACCAATGGCGCAATGCCTTTTCGAATGCAACCCCATTTCCTGTGTCGCGAATTGAACGGGCAGAATTGGGTCGACTGTACAAAGAGACGAAAGAAAGACACACTTTTCTCTCCTCTCCTCTCCTATCCTCTTCTCTTCTCTTCTCTTCTCTTCTCTCACACTTTGCCTCGTTCTCTCTCTCTCTCTCTCTCTCTCTCTCTCTCTCTCTCTCTCTCTCTCTCTCTCTCTCTCTCTACCTCTCTCTACCTCTCTCTAGCTCTTTCTACTCTTCCCACCTACTTTGAGTTTCAATACGTATGATCGATCAAACATCGTCGTATCTTGCAAATGCTTCTTTTCCCTCCCTCTTCACTCTTGCTTACCTCTCTCCCTCTCACTCTCTCTCTCTCTCTCTCTCTCTTTCTTTCTCGTACGATACTTATACATCTTCCTTGCTACTGCCTCCGTTCGACCTCGATCGCCAAGTTTCTTCAACTTTTAACCATTGCGAAAGAGATACTTTTTATTCTCGTCGAATGGAAAACTTCTCTACGCTTCCATGATAAATTCTTTGAGACTTATTGTCCATTCAGTGTGTATTTTCTCCCACTTACTTTCGTTTCTTCCGTTAAACTCTTTCCTTCATTCAGTTATATAATATCAACTTGCTTCTCATACGACCGTAGACTGTAAGTTAGGAGAAAGAAATACAATGTTATTTCTAATCGTCTTATTGTATTATTCCGATCGTTAACGAGAATTCTTTATGCAGAGATACAATCATCGTTATTATCTTCAACGACAAAAGAACGAACTAATTGAGATTTTATCAAAAGATTGAAAATCGTCGATCTTATTGTCATCTCAACTTATTTGCATAGTATCTATCTATGAACATGTATAAAAAGGAAGTGTCGTATTAGAAACACACACATATCGGTAGATATATCGAATACACACGCACTCTCCGTCCAACACATAGAATGAAACTCCATTGAATTTTGGGGTACGTCCAAATTGGTTTTCGCGTATTTAGTGAAACACTCTCCGCTACAAGAAGAAACTCCATGGCTTTGCACTTACATTCGTGCAGATTCCAATACCTTATACGCATACGCATATATACGTATACATACGTTATACTAGAGGAAAATTCTGCAACGGTGCCGCAATAATGCCGGAAAATAAATGATGATCCTGGTGTACATATTTCTCACTTTCCTCTCGTCTCTTCCATTTATCCCAAATATTTTCCCTTATGAGTGAAGCACACGAAATATTCAACAGCTACCAATGCATACATTACTTCATAAATACCTGTTTCCTGCAACTACGAGAGACCCCTTCAACGAGTATCGAATTATCGTTAATGAACATACCAGTTCGTGTGTTTCTTCTCAAGAAACGATAATACCAAGAGTACCGAATTTCACTTCATATATTTCTCACTAACGGTTAAGATAAAAAATTATTATGAAAATATTGTTTTCTTTCCTTCCTTTTCTTTTTCTTTTTTAAGGTATATGCACGCAACAAAAATTATTTTGCTACATTTAACTTAAAAATTTTAAACATTTATATTATTTTAAACGCATTCGCAATTTAATATCAAAATTCAACTTATAATATTAATTTTTTATTAGAGAGAATCATGTAGAATTAATATTGATTGTCCTTTGAACGTCCTTATTCTCGAGAATCTCGTATGTAGATGTGTAATTCGTAGGATCGACACTCACAAACATGGGTATCAGATGAGAAAGATAGAAACAGAATGGGAGAGAAGGCGAGAAAGAGGAAGAGAGAGAGAGAGAGAGAGAGAGAGAGAGAGAGAGAGAGAGAGAGAGAGAGAGAGGGAGAGAGAGAATGTCTACTTGTTTGCTGGTAAACAGTCAGACTTCGGTTTACCTTAACGCATCGCACAAATCCTTATTAAAGCGACAGTCGGCTAATTGCGCGGCTATTCTACCATGGGGATAGAGAGGATGCTATACATAGTGCGAAATACACTGAAACCAGTATCGAGAGGTTTAGTTACGGACCACGAAAACGGATGCTTCACGGAGGGAAACCGTTTAACGAAGACACATTTATCATTCTTGTTCTCTCACACTTTTATACGCCTTTTCATTCCTCTACTTTCATCATATTTTTGGCTTTTCCTTTCTTTAATAATTTATTTTATTTATAATTTCTTAATGATTCGCAATGGTAATAGCTCTTCTTTTCCCTTTACTTTTTTTAATTCTAAACGTCAAACAATCTAATCGTTTCGAATATTTAATAGGTAAAAGGTAAATAAGTACGTACATATGTACACCAATTGAATAGAGCAAGATATTTCAGATCGACAATTTTGCAGGGGAGAAAAGAAAGAAAAAAAAAATTTTTATAGGATGAATACGTATGGTCAAAGAACTTTATATATAATAACCATTAAGTACACACTGTAAAAGAGGAGAGAAAAAATTTCCATCGAAATATTCTGTATTTACTTTGTACACATAGATCTCTCTCTCTTTCCCTCCTCTCTCTTCCTCCCTCCCTCTCTCTCTCTCTCTCTCTCTCTCTCTCTCTCTCTTTTCTTTTCCCTCTATTTTGTGAATACAAACTTTGTCAGTATTTTAAAAGCCTTGCTATCGCAAATAACACTCCTCAGCAAGAATTGATTTATAGAGAAAAACGGAAGAATAAGGGAGGAAAAGAGAGAAAGAGAAAGAGAGAGGGAGAGAAAGAAAGAGAGAGGGAGAGAGAGAAAGAGAGAGGGAGAGAAAGAGAGAGGGAGAGAGAGAAAGAGAGAGGGAGAGAGAGAGAGAGAAATAAAAGACCTTAGCTTTTGTATAAAAAAGGAAAAAAACAAAGAAAAGCAAAATATAGGACAGATATATGTGTAAATGATTTATAAAAATGCAGGAACGGGATCAATGTTGATCTCAGTGATAAAATGAAAACCCATATACATACATGGCCGTGCACTTACACATAAAGGGGAAAACAGAAGAATATCATCATCGGTCGTCTTTTATCGCATAAAACGGTCTTTGTGAAAGCATCCGCGAATGTGGTTACACATACCCTACCCACCAATGAAGAATATTGGAGTAAAACCTTCATATTGCGAACTTTAACATAGAACGTCGGAATATTCACAAGGTCAACGAGACAAAGCGTCGCGACGTCTCTTTATAAATATCGACAATGACAAAGATATTGGAACGTACTCCCTCTCTTTCTCTACTCTCTCTCTCTCCCTCTCTCTATCTATCTCTCTCTCTCTCTCTCTCTCTCTATATATATATATATATATATATATATATATATATATATATATATATATATATATATATATATATATATACAAGATAATATATCTATGCATACTCTTATATGCAGATAATATTTCTAATACATATATAGATAATATTTCATAATATAGATAATATTTCTTATACATACTCTATATATATATATATATATATATATATATATATATATATATACAGGATGAGGCACTAACTATTGCCACCTAGAATAACTCCGAAAGTATGATAGTAGTAGAAAAGTTTTCGAAACAAAAGTTGCATGAAACAACGGGGGCTATCATATGACGTTAATTTTTTGTTGCCAGGTGGACTCGCATCAGAGATTTGAAGGTCAACTTTGTTTTTGTAAATAGAATATTATGATTTGGTACTTATTTGCTGATAGCGGCTATTGAGACGAATCCAATGAAGTGCAACATTAAGGTCTTTGAAAGTCAACAAAAGTCATTTGAGGCAAAAAAAGTGAAATGAACTTTATTTTTATGTGAAATGAACTTCAAAGTGATTATCAAGATGTTCAAAGTGATTACCATTGGTATCAATGCAGTGCTGCAATCTCCTTATCATGGATTGTGTAGTATTTCTTATCACTTCGGCGCTTATCGAATCACATGCTCTAACAATTCTCTCTTGCATATTTTCAAGCGTAGTTGGAACTTCTTTATAAACAAGGTTTTTCAAGAATCCCTACAAGAAAAAATGACTTTTGTTGACCTTCAAAGCCCTTAATGTTGCACATAATTGGATTTGTCTCAATAGCCGCTATCAGAAAATAAGTACCAAAACATAATATTCTATTTACAAAAACATAGTTGACCTTCAAATCTCTGACGCGACTACACCTGGAGACAAAAAATTAATGTCATATAATAGCCCCCGTTGTCCCATGCAACTTTTGTTTCGAAAACTTTTCTACTACTATCATACTTTCGGAGTTATTCTAGGTGCCAATAATTAGCGCCTCACCCTGTATATATTCTTTTTCTCTTGTATTTACGTCGAAGAAGAAAAAGAAAAAAAAGAAAAGACAGAATAGAGTAACCAGGATATTACTTATTATTCGATATATTGGGGGATGGGTGTAAACGAAAATAAGCACGATCGTAGCTATTTCTATGCAGATATTTTATGGATGAATAACACGTCGATCGTTTTGCTTTAAAATTTGTTTTCAGAGCCTCCATGTATAGTTCTCGCAACTTTTTTATTTTTTTTCCTTTTTTTCCTGTCTTTCGAAAGAGATCATTGAAATTTTATGAACGCGATAATGGTACTACGAGCTTGTATATTCGTTTTTTAAACGTCGTACTACAAAGCGATTATATTTATAAAAATTCGGTTTAGTAAATGACGAGCCTTTGAATAAAAATAAAAAGTTTGCTTTTTTGTTTTTAGAGACATCCTTTAAGTCATCCAATTTACCAATTCACATATTGCTGTTGATCGTTTATTTATTTTATTCGTAATTAGGGATAAGCGTAAAATAATTTTTTGGAAATTGAATCCTTCGAAATTGAATTTAATTGATCACGTCGTTTCGAGGAACGTTTATTACAGGACGAAATCCATTTTTACTTGGAGTGACTTTGTCTGAACGTTTTTCGACTCCTCTCTCTCTCCCACTCTCTCTCTCTTCCTCCCTCTCTCTTTCTCTCTCTCATTCTCTCGTTCTTTTTTAATTTTCTTTTCTTCTTTCATTCCCTTTTCTATTCCTTTTTATTTCCCTTTTCCATTCCTTTTTTTTTCCTTTGCACACAGGATAGTCGACGTTAGACGCGACTTACATTGCTTTCGCGATTAACGTTCCACCTTAATTCATTGCCTCTTTGCATCTACTGATCCAATATTCCAACGCGCCTCGGATAAAAGAATTTCCTTTTGTAATAAGTTGAACAAACCTCCTTCTACAGAAAGGACCAACGTCTATCACGATCGATGAGTTCGTTACGAACTAAAATATGGTAGAATAATTTATGTCGGCCTGTTCGACGTCTACGAACATTTTCACGTTTTCATTATCGATTCTTTCTTCTCATCTTCAGATAAGCGAAGTAACGAAAGCTCGATATTTTATCGAGAAGAAAAGACTCCTAGAATGCTCTTTTTCATTTTCATCATCATTTTCGATAATTAGAAAATCTGACAAAGGGAAGAACAAATACGAGAAAATTAGAAAGAGATGGAAAAACAAAAAAAAATAGAAGAAGAAGAAGAAAGAGAAAAAGAAAATGTCTTATATTACGTTTACTATCGCAAAAATACGTAGGGAGGAGTTCACAACGAAACATTTTTTGATATCTCCATGCACTATGTACCCGCTGGATTCCTTCGAAAATAGGAATATCGAGTTCGCTGTGGGAAACGATTTCGCTCTTTCAAATCGTTCCGGTGTATGCGACGTTCTCTCGCAAAACGATTTCTTATTTCTTTCCTTCCTTTGTGTCGAAGAAAGCGGATCAAAATCGGAGACGTTTTTATTAGATCCAGGAAAATTGATCAAAAATCGAAGGATTTGTTTTTTTACCTCTTCCACCTTCTCCTTCTCCTTTGTAAATGTCAGATGCTTTGTCAACAAAATTGTAATAAAATAAATGAACCCTACGTTGATCGTGAATCAATGAAGACACTCATCTTATCGATCGTTTTTATTAATAACAAATAATACAAGTACATGATAAAAAATATGAAAGAGAAAACATCGAATTTTCTAATAATACAGCAAAAAAACAATTTTCTTGAAAATTCATTGTCGAATAATAGTAGAAAAGCTATGAGAAGACGGATAAATGATTGTTACCGAGCAAAAGGAAAAACCTCGAAATCTGATTATGATTGCCTTTGCCCTATTCTTATTTTCTATAGACTACTCACTTTTTACAGAGAGAGTCTTTCAAAGTAATCTTTTCTAAAGTCGTGAACGTTGACCCGTTTTGATCACTTTATCTTCAAATCAACTGAGAACGCGTACGTTCTCTTTTCTTCGGCACTTCCATTCAACTGTTGAATTTCGTGTCAATGTGCACGAGTTTAAAATAATCGAAAGGAACGAAATGACGTGATCATTCGCAATTGATTGAACATTAAAAAGTAAAAATTAATCTATAATTTTATATGTGAATTTTTTAATGAGAATTTTTAAAGAAGAGAAAATAAAAAAAGAATCATATTGTTATATCATATTGTTATAGTGCGATTATTTATGTTAAAGTATGACGTACAGTACGATAACGGAAACATGTCAAAAATTTCCATCGTCGGTGTCACTGTTTCTCTTCCGTAATTTCTTTTTTTTCACTTTTCTTTCTTTTCTTCATCTTTTGTTTCATTTTAGTTCAAAGTGCGCTGCTAAAGCGAGAAGAATGTATATAACGAGTGAAAAACTCACACACCGTAACGTCGACCTCGATAGAGAGAAAAGCGAACTTTCGTTTTTTTCTCCTTTTTTTTTCTTTTTTTGCGTGTGTGTGCGTGAATGTACGTGCGGACGCGTAACTCATCAAACGCGTCGCTTTTCATTCGCATTTCACGGACGGACGGAAACGCGACAAATGAAGATATTTTGCATGGAACATTTGTAGCGAAAAGTGCGTGCGCATCAACACTGTGTTCGTTCACTTTTCGCATTACACGTTGATTTCTTCTTTTATTATGGAAAATTACGAGCGATGTTTGCCCGAATCGTTTCTCTTTAACACGAAGTCGGATAAAATCACACCCTCGACGAATTTCAAGAAGAAACAATTCCATTCGTAAAGTGTATCGTAAATAGAATCATAAAATAGTATCTTAAGGAAAGTACGTCATAAATCATATATCATCGTCATCATTATCGTCCTCGAAACAAAACCAAAGAGAAAGAGAAAGAGATAGAGGAAGAGAGAAAGAGAGAGAGAGAGAGAGAGAGAGAGAGAGAGAGAGAGAGAGAGAGAGAGAGAGAGAGAGAGACGAATTGCGAAAGAAATCGTAAATCCTATGAACGTGGACAAACAAGATCGTAAGAGATCGAGGCTTTTTGTATTTATATTTGTACTTTTATTTTTCCACGACGTCTTGGCGCCATGTTTTCCGCTAGTGAAACAAGCATTTTTTCTCCCTTCTTTTTTATTCGTGACTTATAAGAGCAAAACGTAGTGAACATAAAAAATACAAGAAAAAGAAAAATTTCAATAACACATTTCGTCGCTAGTACTTACCACATAAAAATATGAGAATCGCAGGTTTCCGTTATTCTTTTCTTTCGTTATTGTTGACCCTTTGGTAATAATGAATTTTTTTACACGGAAAAGGTATTTCGTTATTAAATAAAATAATTTATTATTCTACATGAAACGAATATATGTATATATAAATATATATTTATTATTATTATTATTATTATATATATATATATATATATATATTATATATAAATATATAAATATTTGCACACACAGGTATATGTATATATGTATACATTCGCGCGCGCGTGTGTGTGTTTGCAGTACATTAAATACTAGGTAAATTAATATCATTGAAAACCATCGTCTACACCACGTTGCTGGACAATATGTATCCACCCAATGGCAGCGATATATTCGACCGTAGTTACTTCGCTCGGTACTCGAGTAAAGAGATAAACTTGCTGTAAAATTTATAAGTGCTATTGCGTAGAAACGTGATTCCGCATAATCCTGAGGTTTACTTCGAAGATGACTTGTGCTTGCTTGAGAGAAAGGGTCAAATCGAATTTTATCTTACGTAATATAACGTTACCTCGTTCCTCTTTCTACATTATTAACTTTACTATCCCTGAACAGTAGATCCTGGTACATTATAGAAGGATTTCGTAAAAAAAATTAATTCCTCAATTCTTCCAGAATATCGTCGCATATCAAAATCAAAAAAGAAAAAAAGAAAAGAAAAAAGGAAAGGGAAGAAAAAGATACCACCACTCGTATTATTCCGATGAGGAAAGAAAAATTCTCGGGTCAAACGGTATCTTGAGGGAACACCATTATTTCAAAATGCAATTCCATTTAAACTACATTTCCATTTCGGATATACGCTCTATCGAATTTGCTTTGTCTCCGAATTGGTTCAATCACTATGTTCACATTCCAGGAAACGTCTACCACTGTCCCCGACGGCATTTTGCCCTAAAAATCACGTTGTTTTCCATTTTCCGACAGGCCGATCGAACTAGTCGAGATTGAATCGTGCCTAAAAGATAGCCGTTTAATAATAATAAGAATATAATGCCACTCAAAATAAGATTTCGACATTAATTTGAAAGAAAACTAATTGTCGAATGAAAAAAAAAAAAAAATAATAATAATAATAATAATAGTAATAATAATAATTTCATTCATAATTTGTCAAGTAACACGATACTTAACGAGTTGAATTAATGAGGTTCCAAAATTAATGACAACTTTTTACATCAGTTATCGATCGATATCACTTATTCATTGTTTTTAAACTCAACGAGTTCACGCGATCGAATATAAGTAAGATGGATTGGCTTCTATCATGCGAACACTAAAAGAGCTGTCTGAAACACGATGAGATAGCTAGAAATTTTACATGTACGATGCACGCTCGAAGATAGGAAATGATTCAAGTGTTATCGACTACGAGTAGAGATAAGAAAAAATGTTACAAGAAAGAAGCTTTCTTGCTCTTTTTCGCACGTTCCTCCTCTCGTAGTTATTCTCACTTTTACTCTATATAAGCACAAAAAGCGAAGATTCGAAATCGTCGGAAACGTGAAAATTAATGAACAAAAAAGACACGTACGCGACCGCATTCTGAATGTTCTGGTTGGTTTCAGTCGCGCCGAAGTGGCATAACCCATTTTGGTGTGCGGTAATGGAATCATTTCCGTCCCAATAAATTACCCAGCAACGAACTAAACTCGCTCTATTCGACCTCTAACCACACAGCTACATACATATATATATATATATATATATATATATATATATATATATATATATATATATATATATAAATACATACACACACACCACTTTAACCAAGCTCCTCGAATTCCTACGTTTCTATCTTTCAACCCTTTTTCCTTACGTTGAGAAAATATGAACACGACAAGACCACATAATACTTAACATTTGAAAATGTCACATATTAAATGAAATAAAATAAATCGTGCGTTGGAAATTAAAAAAGAAAAAAAATATATAAAATTGAAAAATTTAATAAGATTATATAAAAAGTAAAAAATTTAACAGAGAACGATTCGAAGATTGATAAAGAAATAATATTTCATATTATATCTGTTCATACATTATTATTACTATCATCATCATCATCATCATTATCATTTTCTACGATACAAAACGAACAATATGAAATTTGATAATATTTCGCTTGCTTCATCCGAATGATCGAAACCCCCAAACAGAGAAAACAATACTGCTAACGGTTTGGGATTTCAAGGAAAATGAAGATTCAACCGATTCAAAGGATGAAAACAATTCGACCGATGCTGGAAACCTGAAATTCTAGTGGAGCTCTCTCGTGTCACCATGCGTTGCTTCGCACTCTCCTGTTAACTGCTTAAGCGTCAAGGATGATGCAAAGATCGCTCCTATACACACAGAAAGACACATACACACACTCGCGTGTGCGCGCTCATTTCAACGAAATGTCCCTTACGAAGAAAGAGAAAATGGGAAAAGACCAACCTGAAAATAAAATGATACATCGTGACGATTAAAGTCGAATCTTGTCTCTCCCTCTCTCTCCCTTTTCTCTTTCTCTCTCTCTCTCTCCTTTTCTCTCTCTCTCTTTCTCCTTTTCTCTCTCTCTCTCTCTTTCTTTTTCTCTTTCTCTTTCTCTTTAATTTCTCCTTGCGACGCTAATCGAAGAACGAATTCGTTTTCTAATTTGCATTCGTTCTGCATAATTTTCACATTGTCAGACTACCGGCAGGTACTGGAAAGGCTTGCTTGCGGCTGCGCCTAATATCGATTTAATTAAACCACTCTCCGCTTCATCCGCCTTCGCCCGCTTTTTCTCTACCTCTTCCTTCCACATTTTCCTCTTTCTCTATCTTCCTCTATTCTTCTATTACTCCACGTTCCTTTTTTTCCCACGTACGGCCCGTGTCCACTCATTATTCTACCTTTCTTCTTAAAATTTTCTTGTAGTTCATTTATTAATTCCCATTACGTTACTCCCGTCATTTATAACGAAACGTTACGATGGATTTATTCTACGACCATTATAATATTTCTGATTACTTGTTAAATTGTTAATAATTGATAATTACTCTTTAATATGATCATATACAATTTAACCCTAGTTTGCACACCTCAAAATAATTCCGAGTTGTACACTTTGGACGGACTACGCCTCAGGCACTTTGAACAGCTGTCATTTAAATAGAATGAACAATTTTGATTCCAATAAAATATTGTACATTCTTTAAAGCTTCGGAATAATAATAATAAGTAAAGTTTGAAAACGCATTTTCAATTCTACTATTATAAAAAAAAAAAAAATCATAAATCATGCAATGCGCAAATTGTTTTAATTGGTCTCAAAATTGATCTGGGGATATCCTACATCCCACAGATACAATTGGGGTTAATAATATCTAGCGAAATAATTTTTTCTAAGTTTTCATGATCGTTGAAAAAAATTGTTGTTCTTTCATTTTTCCTTTTTTTTTTCTTGTTCACCTAAGATAATTCTTCATTGCATTATATTAAATTCAACAATGATTTGATACAAAGTACTACACTCTACTATCATTTATAAACAAATCATCTACAGGTGATCATACTAAGTTTTTACTCGTCCCATTTTCACGACAGTTTCAACACTCAACCCCCTAAAGGAAGGAAACCCCATTGCCTTCCGTGTGATTTAATTTTCTCCCTCGAAAATTTAATCGGGAAGGTACGGCCGATACAACGACTTAAGCTCGTTATTCGAACGTTTATCGTCCCCCCGCGGCTATGTCTCGTGCGTTTTAAATATTTCTTCTCTTTAACGAAAAAGAGAAAAAGGAAAAGAGAGAGAGAGAGAGAAAGAGCGTGATAGAGATAGATAGATAGATAGACAGAGAGAGAGAGAGAGAGAGAGAGAGAGAGAGAGAGAGAGAGAGAGAGAGAGAGAGAGAGAGAGAGAGAGAGAGAGAGAGAGAGGGAGGGAGGGAGGGAGAGAACGAAAAAGAAAGAGAGAAAAGAATTACGATCGAACATCGAGAAGGTTCTTGCGTGTTCAACTTTCAAAAGAAAAACGGAAAAAGGAAGGAAGGAAGATATTTGTCCCCCTCGATAAAATCTCCACCGAAATCTCAAACGTATTTATCGATCGACTTTTATATCAACGTGAAAAGTACCCTTTTAAAGAACGTAAAAACAAAATGTTAAAAGATAACAACGTAGTGTAGGTTTCTTTTATCGTTCAAACTTTCAACATTTATCGATATTTCTACGATCTTCCTATAAGATAAAAAATAAAAGGTCAAGATAAATGCATTGAAATGTTTTGAACTCTCTCTCTCTCTCTCTCTCTCTCTCTCTCTCTCTCTCTCTCTCTCTCTCTCTCTCTCTCTCTCTCTCTCTCTCTCTCTCTCTCTCTCTCTCTCTCTCTCTCTCTCTCTCTCTCTCTTTCTCACTCTTTCTGAAATTAGTACATCGCGATCGAGTAGAATCAAAGTTCCCGTTTATAATCACTAAGAGCTCGTATTATGTATGTATGTAAATAGGTAAGTCGCTTTCAAGCGTATGCGATAGTGGAATCCATTTGAATTCATTGAAGGGTTAGGAGAGTACCGTATCAATGGTAATACGTTCAACGTCGGATCTTCCAAGTGAAACCGATATTCGACACTGATATTGCAAATCCTTTCTATCACGATTATCACGGTTCGATGAAGCATATATCATAGAGAGAATTTTTCCTACTTGACTTTATCGTTTCCTAGTTTTCTCGATACTTCATAATAACGAGCAAAGATCTTGCAGGATTTTTTATTTCTTTTTCTTCTTGTTTTTTCTTCTTTTCTTTTCTTTTTTTCTCAAGGTCAGTAATAATCGATACTACACTCGAAACGATACTCGAAATCGATAAAAACATAATTTTATTTTGTTTTAAATGAATTTTTATCTACGGAAGAAGTTCTTACACACACACACACACACACACACACACACACACACACACACACACACACACACACACACACACACACACACACACACACACACACACACACACACACACACACACACACACACACACACACACACACACACACACACACACACATTTATTTCTTTTTTCTTTCTTTTTTGTTTATCTTATAGATCTCTCATCTTTCGAATGAATTATTATTTCTCGAATTTTCACAAGTTCGAGCGCCTCGCCTTTTTATCATCACATTTACATCCTACATTATACATTCATCCCCTCCATTCACGCACATACGCATACATTATCATCCTTTGTTACGCGTGTTACAAAGTACAAAAAAAAAGAAAGAAGAAAAAAAAGGAGGACACTTTTTTATATTCAAATGTGTACCTTTCTGCGGTATCGTTAACAAAGACGGAACATGAAATACCGTGACGATATCTCGAAAATCGAGTACGATATATACACCCGGCTTTGCGATCGATATTTATATTCCTCGACTATCTCTTATCCGTCTGAAAACACAAAATAAAAGCTAAATAATCTCGTATGCGATTATTATAACACGATACATGGACTTCAGTTTTAAGGAATTATTCATGATTCTTTTTCCGTAGTTCGTTGTCGTTTATTTCATAAAAAATGTCGACTTTTTTTGTTTAATTCTATACAAGAGATTATTTCATTTTCAAGACTTTCCGATATTTACGTTAAACGAATTTTAAACATAACAGTATTATTTGATAATTTGCATATTCTTTATACGTAAAAAAGAAAAAACATTTATTTTTGATCGAATGTAAAATAAGCAAGAAATATCGATTGTTTTGATGAGTATAAAGAATATCAATAGAAATATAGTAGAAAGAAAAGATTGTAAAATATATAAGCCCTTTTCTTTCTCTCTCTCTCTCTCTCTCTCTCTCTCTCCCTCCCTCCCTCCCTCCCTCCCTCCCTCTCATATTGGTTCTCTAATAAATATTTTATTCGTACATCGATCATTCTCCGACAGTCATACAAGTGTACGATGCCTGTGTATTTCACATGTTGACAAATGTGAATAACGCATCAGTGTGTAGAATGGATGTCTCAAGAATACCAGATGCACAATGCATATCTTTTCTATATTCCTGATACGACAAAAAAACATCTTTCGAGAACGAATATCAAGACGATTATTTGTAGGAGCTCTTAAAACAAACGAAAAGTTTCAGAGCTCTTATCGATTTTAACAACGGAAAGTACCTTGGAAATTCTACCTTTTAGATATAGGATCATTCTTTCGAGAGCAATATTTTATAATTTTAGTTTTCCAAAAAAATGAGAGAGAAAGAGTAAGAAAACACAGTAAAAACGATGAAAACGGTAGGAAAAAAAATTTAATAACGTTGAATTAGATTTAAATATAAGATAGATTATCTAGGAAGAAATCATACGAATACATATTCGCGATAATAATCTTATTCGTACATACGTAATCAAATAAAAAGAAATATGAAAGTAATTATATATTATATCGAGATATAACAGAGAAAACATCATATTAAAAAGTAATCAAACGTTATAAATAATAAAATGCTCATCAAATAATCATCCAATGATTATCCACGAATATCGTTATATAATTGAATATGAAGTCTGAGAAATTAAATGATAGAGTTAACTAGTTAGAAAGTTTTCCGTTTTCTGTACGAAATAGCTTCAAAAATATATGTGTGTGTGTGTATGTGTGTATATATATATTTTTTTTTCTCTTTTCGAATAGATGGAAATTAAATCCGGGAAAGCTTAATCCAATAGTCACGTCGCATTTACACCCTCGAATATCGATAACCAACGGGCTCATGGTGAAGCTCGTTAGCCGTGTCCAAACAATTTGTTTGAGAAAATATGAGAGAACGAACCATTCGTAGCTTAGCAATTGCGTTAAACCGACAAAAATCGTAACGCGATCACCAACCGCTGCTCATTATCAACGGCCTAATTAATGCTGTTTAATCAACATAGAAATTAGCACCCAGTTAGTACGATAACTCGATCGTTATTCGAACGGTGCTAATTATCGTTCGATTAAGAACATTACACGACTCTGCGATTTTACGAGTGTTTAATAATTAATTTATCATTCTAATAGAAATATATTGTTTAATAATAACTCTGATACAAATGAACTTATTTATCGACTTTTATATATACAGTGACTCACGAAAGTATTTGAACACTTGCCATGAAATACTTTATTAATTATAATAAGTATATTATAGAACACTTACCGACATATTATTAACATTGGATGGAGATATGGCTCTCTAGATTATATAGGTATAGTTTCAAGCAAATCGAAATATATATACAATAGTTATGATTTATTTCTTACAAACGTAACGATTACTGAAGCCACAAAAGTATTTGAACACATCGAACTAAGGTCAAGAATTAATGTAAACAAAGTTTTCCCGGTACTAATTGTACACATTGATTGTCGTTAGTTGTTGTTTTATGTACATTTGTTAGTCACAGTCCAGTATTCATGGTGAAATATTACGATATTGATCATGTGTCCGAAAAGATCTGAAATTTTTGAAAATAAGAGAATATTAATTGTCAAGTGGCGCAAAGAAGGAAAGACATACGGTGCAATAAGTAAATTATTAAATATAAATAGATAACTTGTTTTTGATTTTATATTAAATTTTTGTAGTTCTTTTCCTATTATTGCCCATAGATGTTCAATCGGGCTAATTCAGGGCTTTGTGGTGGTGTGACTAACATGTGAGGGGTATTGTATATAATCCATTCTTTAACTATTCCTGCGGTATGTTTAGGATCATTATCCTATTGAAAGTAAAAATCTTCGTAATTACCCAATTTTCTTGCACTTTCCTCTAAATTTTGTTTCAAAATGTTCAAATATTTGTATTTATCTATTGTTTCTTCTAAAAAGATCAAATTCCCGGTATCACCTGCTGCCATACACCTCCAGATCATAATTGAGCCACCCCCGTGTTTTACCGTAACATACAAGTTTCTCATTTCCATCTCTGTATTTGCTTGTCTCTAAACAAACTTACGTCCGTCTGACACAAAAACGTTAAATTTCGATTCATCTGAAAATATTACTTTATTCTAGAAAGAATCATCTTTGTTAATAAATTCTTCGGAGAATTTTAATCTTTTCTTCTTATTAATATCACTAATGTATGGCTTCTTTCTTTGATCCCTGGCATGAAAATCATTTCTCTTCTACATAATTCTGGATGTACATCTTTCTTGAAGTTCTGGTTAACTATCGTTGCAAGTTCTGTAGCAGGAATCTTTGGATTTTTTTTTATTTCACGGATCAAAGCTCTTTCTTCTTGTTTCGTTAATTTCTTTGGTCGACCTGAATGGTATTTATTTTCTATAATTCCTTCAGATTTCGATTTTTTAATAATGTAATGTATCGTAGATCTATTTATATTTAATAATTTACTTATTTCACCGTATGTCTTTTCTTCTTTGCGCCACTAGACAATTAATATTCTCTTAATTTCAAAAATTTCAGGTCTTTTCGGATACATGATTAATATCGTAATATTTCACCATGAATACTGGACTGCGACTAACAAATGTACATAAAACAACAACTAACGACAATCAATGTGTACAATTAGTACCGGGAAAACTTTGTTTACATTAATTCTTGACCTTAATTCGATGTGTTCAAATACTTTCGTGGCTTCAGTAATTGTTACGTTTGTAAGAAATAAATCATAACTATTGTATATATATTACGATTTGCTTGAAACTATACCTATATAATCTAGAGAGTCATATCTCCATCCAATGTTAATAATATGTCGGTAAGTGTCCTATAATATACTTATTATAATTAATAAAATATTTCATGGCAAGTGTTCAAATACTTTCGTGAGTCACTATGTATATATATATTTTTTCTTTCTCTTTGTTTTTTTTTTTCAAATTTTTACTTTTAAGAATGTTCATCATCCCCGAGTTTACAATGATTTGTAGTCAGCGATGAAATCAGGCATAATTCTTGACCGATTTTGATAAACAAGGTCTCATTTCAATGATGAAGGTTTCAACGAGTGAATGTCCTATTCGAATTTATACTTTCAATTATTTTATATTCATTTAAACGATGTACGATTTACATCAAGTATATTTAACTAATACTTTAACAATAATATATTTGTTTAAACATTAGATATCTCGTAACAGAAGTTAAATATAAAATAATTTTGATAGAACATTTAAATACACTTAAATTTTATACTCCGAGTCGTTGCTTGCTTACAATGTCAACAAAAATTTACTCTCGATCGTCCTTGATAGTTATCGAGTAAGTATTGTCTCGTGTTCCAACAAGTAAACATCATAGTTCTTTCTTTTCGTACGATTAAACTTACATATATGAGTTATATTTCCGATTACTTTTTACGTATTTAAATAATGTACATACAATGTACATGGCGTATATTAAACTAATACTTAAATAATAGTACGTATATTTAAACATTAGATACATACCTCGTAACAGACATTAAATATAACATAATTTAAATAGAACAATTAAATACACTTAAATCTCAAATTCCGAGTCGTTATTTTCCTACAATGTCAACAAAAACGTACTCTCGACAGACCTTGATGGTTTTCAAGTCAGTATAATTTCATATTCCGACAAATAAACAATGCAATTCTCTCCTTCTGTACGGACAAGCTTAAATAATTTATACATTCGACAATTTTATAATTATTTACACTATTTATGATCTACATGGAATATAATTAATTAACATTTAAAAAATAGTATATAGAATAGCGAAGTAGGATCATTTTCGGTTGAGATATGAATCTCATCTATAGTTTTTTATTTTCGTCAGAGTTACTTATTCATCCTGAAGCATGACGTATATACGTCAAATATCAACGAAGACTTAAAGGTCAATAAACAACTTTTGTATTAAACATATTCACTGACTATTTCAACGATTTTTATTGCAACAACTATGCTAATAATTTTGTTTTTATCTTTTTGTTTCAAAACATTATTGCTACCTTGCCATGAAGGGATCGAGTTTTTTATCGTTAAAATTAAAAAGGAAAGACAGCGAAGTAGTTGGATCGGTGTTATTTATCGTATATAAAAATTTCGATCGCGATAACTTATCTTGTATCGTTCCTTTTTTTGTTACAAATATAACAACGATTTTACTTCCTTTTTGAAGAAGAAGAAAAGTGAGCTCTTTGATGTAAGTTCTTTAAAAAAAGAAAAAAAAAACAAGGAACTCCTCTGTGAAATAGATGTGCTATAGATGTGCTTTCGAGCCATCGTAGAACTTTTCTAAGTAGTGAGTGAATTTTTAAGTCTCTCCGATCACTCGATCAAAATGTCAAGGACGAAAGGTTCGAAAGATTGAATCGGCACGGTTGATTTGGTTCTAATTAATTAGTAGAAGAACATTGAGCGACCAACCACCACGAGTAATTTTTCTTCGGAGATTTATTCACGGTTGTTTCGTTATTCATTGATTTATTTTAAATGAATTTATTTACATATTTAGTAGATCGGGAGAAAGTCTTGTTGTTTCGCACCCGTTTATAATTACTTGCGACTTTGGATATTTCACCGTTTTGTTTTACACTTTACCTCGAGAAAATAGTGAAGAATTCGATAAGTTAATTATACGAATTCGTCAAAATGCGATCTAATATAAGATAAATGCTATTCGTCGTAAATTCGTAGCAAAACAATTGTATGTGTATACATCGATAGTATCGATGGATATTTACGACTTCTAACAAGTAATATCTTAACAAGTAATAAAAAGAGATTCGCGACTAATAGTTTTGAATTAAAAACACAACTCCATGATTTTCTTGTCTAACCATAATAATCGTTTGTACTAAGAAGCGTCCAAAGTATTTGCCATTATATTTTAAAATAAAAATTAATTAAATATATAATCAATTTTCTCAATAGAGTCATTGCTTCTGAAAAAAGGAAGTCAAGAAGTCTTTGATTAAAAAAAGAGAGACTTGTAAAGTCATAGCTCGTAAATCTATTTAATAAGTTAATTATTTTTAGATTAGAATTTTCAACAATTAATATTCTAATTCTCGTCTCTTCTGCCCCTCCTACTCCTCCATATTTTTTCTGCGGTCTTGCCACTTTCTAATCCATATGTATTTAATAATAATATATACATATTATTTATTACATATTATATACTGCATATTGTATAATAATAATTTATGCAATTACGTTTGATGTGATAATAATAAAATACTCGTACGTTACTCGTATGAGTGTGAATACACATTAAGAGATAATCATTGATCGTGGCAATCTAATACAACGAAATGATACGTACACCTAGTATGTAAGTGAGAAACATAGTTGAGGGTGTTAGAAATACTCCGAGGCATATCCTTTAGTGTAGACATTTGCATTCTGGCGATATGTGAGATAATCATGGGACATGGGTGTGTGTGTGTGTGTGTTCTATAATGAATAATATGCAATTTTTTAAATTAAGATCATAGGCAAACGGATAACATATTTTTCTCACGAGAATCTATGAAATTTAATTTTAGCAAATAGGTTTTGTTAAAATTATGCTTCCCACTGAGAAGTAATATTGTATTAAATCCCGATTTTGGGCTTATACAGAATTGCTACAAAATTTTATCGTTTTATTCGACGATCATGCTTACTTCTTTAATTTATTTTTTTTTCACATTTCTATAACTTTGTAACGTATCACGATACAAAAGGATTTGTAACAATTTGAAATCGATCAGATTTTATTTCGATCAAAAGTCAGGATTCATTTTCTATGCAAATAATACGGATTATTTTTTTTTTTTTAATGTATTAGGCCCGTAGTTGTATACTTCTTCCATATTTTAGAACAAAAGAATAAGGTTATTCTAATTGTTCGTCCATTTAATCGTTACTAAATTCTGTTATACTTTTTTCAAAAGTGTTTGGTTTTTCAACCAGAGATTTTTTTCTTTCTTGCTCGCACGTAAGAAATGCCTCGGAGCAATGGTAAGGGCACGTAGCGAATAAGAGGCTTTATACCGAAGAGGCTCTCACAAACTGTGGCTGAAGAGCATCACAGTTATAGACGACTATGAGTTATTTTCGAAGGTTCAGCAGTATGTTCGAACCTTCCGAAAATGGCTCTTAGTCATACGTACTTTACCATGTTCCCACTCAGAATGCTTTTACAGTGGTAGGTATAAGGGTAGATTTGAAAAATTGAGACGACATAATATTCCATCACCGTCTATTACATTGTCACGCGTACGCGATGTACTATTATTTTAAAATATTAATCTTATAAGATTTTAGATTTTTATCTTATTAATGTCATATCATAGAATTGTCATTTTTTTTTAATTTTCGTAGTTAAATTAAATTGATACGTATCGTTATAAGTAACATATTTTATATTTCTATAAAATTAACTTCTATGAAACTCATAGGCAATTCTGAGGACCACTGAAAGTAGACTGAATAAAGGTGCACATGGGGCTTAAATAATCATACTTGAAAGTGTGCTAAGTTTTCCTTTTGCCACTTGTTAGGGGAAAATAATAATTTGTTAAGATTAAGATCAAGAATTGTTCATTTACTCTTTCTTTTCCTTTTACAAATTAAATTACATTTACAATTTTATCTTTTCTTTTCCATAAAGTTAAGTGCTATTAGGATTTTTAAATTCAGGCTTTTGTAAAAATCACAAAAAGAATAGAAAATAGCAATTGTGAGGAACACTAGAATCGCGTTAAGTAAATTAAAAAACATCCGTTTAATCAACTTTCATATACATATTTGTAGATTTTATTGATCAATGAAGAATTATTTAAATCGAATTTTCGTTCAACTTTCTTCAGATTTAATTAATTACAATAAATATTATATTCAACAAAATTTAATTAGATTTTAATATTCAGATATCATTTTAATGATTTTCACATTTGTAGGTATTATAGATTAATAAAGAATTGTTTAAATTAAATTTTCATTTGACTTCTTTTCAGAGTTGATTAATTGTAATAATTATTATATTCGACAAAATGTAATCAGATATTAATATTAAGGGATCGTTTTAATCAACTTCTATATATTTACAGGTACTATGGATCAACAAATGAGAAATTGTTTAAAATAATAAATTAAACTTAATAGATTAAACTAATTAATTAATTTTATTTAGCCTTATAAAATAAGTTAACTATTAATTTGAAATAATCGAAAAAATTTTGATCAAGTATTATAAGAGAATACTTTAGGATATATTTATTTTATTACGAAATGACAATTACCATCTGTAAAGAAACTTACACTCAATGCATTCATTGCATCGTTGTGTTAATCGTCTTTTTATAGCATTTGTGGATCTTTGTACACCATTTTCTTTCATTTGGAACTGTATGCATCATGACAGATCGGCTTTTTTTTCTATAAGGATCTTCGGATTGAAAGTCACAATACTTCTCTATTTTCTACCCCTTATTTCATTTAAATTTATAAATTCTT
Organism: Dolichovespula saxonica; assembly: GCA_911387935.1. NCBI lineage: Eukaryota > Metazoa > Arthropoda > Insecta > Hymenoptera > Vespidae > Dolichovespula > Dolichovespula saxonica. The sequence goes on along the minus strand of OU427003.1, from coordinate 882,575 downwards.
CAAAGGTAAAGTTTTAATTTATAATGTTATCCGGAGAAAAGTTTCGACAAAAGGGATTTTGTGAAATGGAATCTTTTTATTTTAAAAAAGAAAAGAAAAAGAATATATATATATATATATATATATATATGTATATATATATATATATATATATATATATATATATATATATATATATATATATATATAAATTACAAGTGAAAACGTATCGATAATATATGAGAAGATTTCTCATACAAATGTACGTACCGTATCATTTATCTTCCTTTGTTCATTTTTAAATCATTAACAAATACCTTTGAATCAATTTATTCACTGGAATTGTATTCTCGTATTCGAATCGAATAGCAAAAGATTAAAAAATTGACTTCTGCTTAACAAGAGTTCATGAGATTTCCAATTCGATTACATGCGATCGATTGTCTCTTTCCCTTCTTAATTTAAAAAAGAAAAGAGGAAAAAAGAAAAAAAAGAAAAGCGAACGAAGGGAAAGATAAAGGAGAAAGGAAAAACGAAAAAGAAGAAAAGGATTAGGGATAAAGGAAAAGAGGATATAATATAAAGAGTTTATATCGAGTTTCTGCTAATGTCATGGAAAAGTACAATGAAATATTTCTTTCTTTTTACATGGTGGTACTTTCAGATTTTGAAACTCTCGCAGAGTCTGGAATAAAGAGATAAAGGAAGTGAAAGAAAAAGAGAAAGAGAAAGAGACACGAGGTGTTCGACTTGGCAGGACATAAACGTGAATCTAATGTGGATGGGGCTCCATGTATTTTTTCTTTGATGATGAGAAACTAACGAAGAGAGCTTGCTCTTACAAAAGATAATATTATATGTCGCAACTCAAACGTACCATGTGCGATATATATACATACATATATATATCACACATGTATGTTTGTCGTCGTATATTTAAAGTTATTTCTTTCTATTTTATAGTTCCAGGTGCAAGAGGTACTCATTCGTACGACACTCAACCGGTTACGTTCGATAACGAGTGACATTGATTTCTTTTTGTTATCGTTCAAAGGCTCTGTTATACACTGTGAAATGCTGAGTGTCACGAGGCGTAACGAAGCGATTGTTTAAAAAATATATTTAGAGCTTCGTGTTCGTCGAGGACGAACTAGAGCAATTTTCTGATTTCATTTAAACGCTTAAAATTCGGTGCATACGATATGTGCGCGCATTTATAAAAAATACGAAATAAAAACAAAAAAGAAAACAGAAAGAAGAAATAAAAGAATCAAAACTTATCAAGATAACAATGTTCCTTCCTATGGATGGTGGTTCTGGTTGTTTCCGGAGGGAAGAAAGAGAGAGGGAGGGGACACAATCGTCAACGTGTTCGATGAGATAAAAAATAATTGATGTTAACTTTAGTCTCGTTATTCCGTTTGAAATCTGACATGGCCAAAGCACTCACATTGATCAATCAATTAACGACTATAACCAAATTTAACCTCAAACTCTCGTCTGTATACGTCTAGGAAATCGTGTTCTTTATATATATATAATTTATTATATATATATATATATATATATATATATATATATATAAATATAAATTTTTTTTATTACAAATTTCACCACCCTCCATCTCTAAACTTGTATAGTTAGTCGAACCTCCGTTGAAGTTCGAATCGTTTTCAGAGAATAGAGCTATTCGGGAAATGAACGGCGTGTGCTTCGAATGCCACCACAACATAGAAATGAGACTGGAAAGCTAGAGAAAGATAGAAATAGAAAGAGAAAGAGTGTAGAATGTTCCGGAACTCTCCCTCTCCTCTCATGCGTTTCTCTTTGCGCGAGAGTCGCAAATAAAACGTCGAAGCCCCCTGGTTCATTTGCTTCTCTGTCCGGAACCGCAATTTCGGCGCGCTGCGGAATCCGTCCCCGGTGCGCCATATATCTCGACGTACTATACATACATTCGCCTGCAAACACATATATGTATATATCCGTATATATCTGTATAGAAAGAGAAAGAGAGAGAGAGAGAGAGAGAGAGAAAGAGAGAGAGAGAGAGAAAGAAGATGGACTCGAACCGCAGCCACAAACTTCATGCCGTGTGCTTCGTGATAATCAAGTCATTCGATTCAATTTTTACCAATAGGATTTATCGATAATGCATTTGGATCGAAAAATACTGCGGATTTTCTTCGTGACGTTTGCTTCTCTATTTCTTCGTCCTGTACTTGTCTCTATCTTCTTTCCTTTCTTTCTCTCTCTCTCTCTCTCTCTCTCTCTCTCTCTCTCTCTATCTCTCCTTTTCTTTCTTTTCAACCTTGTTTGTACCGAGTTTCTCGGAACGATCTACTTTATTGGACTCTTCCTACCCTGATATTTTACACAACGAGAAATACCTCATCCTCTTCGTTACGAAATATTCGTCTTTATTGTTAAAGTTAATTCGTACGAACTGAGCATTCTCAGTTGATTTTCTATCAATAATTTTCTATCAATAGAATTTTTACAAAAAAAAATAAGACAAGAAATATTTGTTGCAAATTAATCATAAGTAATATGAACGTATTTTTATATATCGACCAAACCGTATTGATATAGCTAGAAATACATATATGAAATGTTCTTCATTCGTTGTAATATAAAATATTATTCAGTCCTTTTTATTATCAACCAAGAATTATTTAAACATCTCCTCTCGCAATTAGTACGAACTTTTCATCTTTTCCGAAATAACCATTTCTCTTCGTTCTTGGTAATAGAATATCCATTTCGTTTTTAACATTTATATTCTCATTATTATAATTAATATCGGAGTTTCAGTCTGATTAATCCCTTATTCTGTTTTCTTTGCTTTCCTCGTTTTTTTTCTCCAAGTACTCGTTAACTTCTCTGAAAATATCATACGGTTAAGTATAGAAAGATATCATGCAATTGCTAAGCATTTCTCGGAAACATAAATACTTTCTTTATAAATACTTTCTATTAATTTATTATATATTCCCTTTCCCTTTAACGTTCTATTCCGTTAATTAGGTATTCTGATAAAAATATGATTATCCATTTTTTTTTTTTTTTTTTTTTTTATAATGAAAGAATATTAAATTCGTTACCAAATGTTGTAATGCTTTTTCACACTTGTTCCCTATCTATTCGGATTTTTAGATATTCTCAAATATTTTTTTCTTTTAACATTTAGAATTGAAAAGAATTGTATAATACAAACAATATTAGGCTTTGATCGGTTATAAATCTTATTTTAAAAATTCCATAGACCCTCTAAAAAAAATATTTTATATCGTAAAATAAGAATGTACGAAAAGAGAGAGAGAGAGAGAGAGAGAGAGAGAGAGAGAGAGAGAGAGAGAGAGGGAGAGAGGAAAGAAGAAAAATGAAAAAAAAGTAAAATTGCTCGTAAGGAAATCAGAAGAAAATAATTCTTACGAAGTGAATACGTTACTTGTTATTAAATTATAAACTTTCGGTCGAATAATTACGAGAAATTAATTTTTTCTTTTTTATTAATGATTGCTAAAAAATTATTTTTCCTTTCACTTATTTACTCTACCTTAGCGAAAATGAATAAATATTACTACAGAAGGTATTTATAACCCACGGTGCTGCTGTTGACCACAGAGTACCTACTCCTTACCTTTTCTCTTCTCGTTGTATTATTAATAATTTGAAAGAGAAAATAAGAAGGAAAAGAAAAGAGGAAAAAGAACGAAAAAAAATGAAAGGAAAGAAAAATAAAGGGAAGGAAAAAAATATTCGGTTAATCACTGCTCGAGTAGCTCTCGAAACGGCTGGCGAAATCTACCATAGAAATATTTATCTCGGTGAACAACCTCGGCGCCCAGTCACCCTTTCAAACAATTTTTTTTTTTAACTCCCATCACTTACTCTCTCTTTTGATTTCAATGAAGTAGCATCAACTTTTAGTAAAGCAAAAGAATAAATAAGTTCGAACAATAAGCTTCGATACTTAGATATCTTATGATAAAAAGAAGAGAGAGAGAAAGAAAAAAATAAAAAAAAAACAGAAAATAAGAAAAAGGCAGATAGAAAAAAAGGAAATTCAACGTTAATGTAAATATATATTTTATAACCCATATTTTTTTGATGCATGTAAAAATGAAAGAAATGCGATTACAAAATATGTATATTTCATGTATGTACGTTTTATGTATCATATACATATCCGATGAATTTTTATACGATGTTACTATACTCTTATTAGTCATGATTATGAACGTAACTGGAACGAGGTAATTAATATACTGGAAATACGAAATATTGATTTCTAGTTGCGTACCAATATACGTGCATATATGTAAGTATATATAGATGTATCGAGAGATACGAAGAGAAACCGACAGAGATATTTGCTTTTACTCTTGTCAAGTACAAATACGAATATTTAGTACTATTGTATGACAACACATATATATGTACGCATATACATATACATATACATATACATATACATATACATACATATATTATACATATTGTATGTATGTATTACGTTATTATTGTATGTACATATGTACATAAGTACGTATATATTCGTACGAAGTCATAGATATATTCGATCGAAGCAAGCACGTTTTCACTACCGCACGACCGACTCATCATCTCGATTTGCATTTACGAAGAATTTTAATTAACCTTCGACGCTTCGACGATCATCGTCTCTCCAACAAAATTGATCTTTCCAGCAAAATTTATATTTTGTATTGCGATAACCTTTTTCACTCTTATAAAAAAAATATATATTTTTTTTTAAATTATTGTGTATATATATATATATATATATATATATATATATATAGTATTACACACACACACACACACACACACCGTATTCCAATGAAAAACGTCCACCAGAATTATCATGAAATCTAATAATTTTTTCGAAAAACTCCCATGCACGTCAATTTTGTTTTCGAGTAGGGACAGACCCGTGACATAAATTCCCCCTTTTTGGGCTAACCTCCTAAAATGGCTAAGATTGGAGCAACCCCTTTAAAAAATCTTAACTGGCAACAAGGGTTCAAAGAGTGTATCATTTGAAAGGTCATTCAATTCGTTTTACCATAATGCTATTTAACAAAATTTGAATCAATAGTTTTCAAGAAAGTATTACAATCGATGTAAAATGACAGTAAACGCTGTTGAAGCTTTTCTATTGAAGGCATCTGGATGGCATATATATTAGAATTTAAATATTTCCATAGAAAGAAATCAAAGGTTTTGAACGATCGGAAAAATGTTAGTTTATAAGTTGTTATATTGGAGCTGCATAGTGTGAAGAAACTCCGCCGTGTTGAAAAAAAAAAAACAAACAAAACAAAAACATTCATTCCGGCATATTCAGGTCATTTTGAATGATTTTTACGATCGAAGAATAATAAATCTAACTCGAACGAATCGAATTACGACTCTACGGGTAAAATTATTTAGTAAAAAGAGTGGACAAATAATTTTGTTATTCAATATAACATATCGCACATTCGACGGATTGAACTGTAAAACAATAAAAATTGTTTTCAATCTGAAATTCGAAACTTATTTTATGGAGAATTTTTGGACTCGAAATAAAAAAATCCCGGGTGAACACTTTTCATATTTGTATTTTCTGTTTGTTTCTTTTCATCTACCTTTATGTTATTCCTCTTCTCACGATATTATATTGAAGAAAAAATTTCTTTTCTTTATTACGTATTATTTTCAACGCCCACCATTCTGGCCATGTCACATATTGACTTTCAATATTACATAATATAATTGCGAAACAACCATCTTGTTTTTGTTATCTTGTTATTGATACTCTCTCTCTCTCTCTCTCTCTCTCTCTCTCTCTCTCTCTCTCTCTCTCTCTCTCTCTCTCTCTCTCTCTCTCTCTCTCTCTTTCGTCCGTCAATATTTATTTTCTTGCTATTATTACCTCGGATGGTCATACTTGTAGTTCGCGTTTAACCGTGAAACGTGTTAGAAGCAATCCCTCATTCCGATCACTCGCTATTCTATATTGACGAATTTATATAACGAGATCGTATTCCAAATATTGGAGATCAGCTATTTGAAATAAGACGCTTCCGAAATAAGAGTAATGTAAGTATAATCTCTCGGCCAGCTTTCCGAGGTTAAGTGTTAGACGTAAGTACATGCGATTCATCATTCATTTTCTCTTTTATTCGATTATTTTCTCTTTAAATGTATAACTAAGGATTTTAATCTATTTTTAACATCTATCGGAAATTGTAACTTCGTTTTACGGTAACGTTTTCTCCCCCGGTATCTCATTTTACAAATAAATCAAGGTTTATGTCGAGTAACGCGACATTTCAGTTTCGATATTTTTATACGACGATTTATGGACACTTTATTTGTGATATTTATAAAATTTATTATAATTGTGATTATTATAAACTTATGAGAAGAAATGTAAAAAGAAACATTTTGATACAAATCTTATAATTAATTTAATCATTGATAGTTCCGAGTTGTTACGAAATTCAAAGAAAATATAGATAATGATATAAACATTCGAACTTCACAAATTTAAGTTATACGAATAGTTCGCAAAACTTTAAAGGGACTTTCAAAAGTAATTTTGAAGTCAGGAAAGTTATTATTTATTTCGACCAAGAAAATAGAAATTGATAATATAGTTCGAAATACTTCAAATTATTTATAGAGTTATCCTTTTTAAATGTCTGTTTTCATGTCTTCGCGGTTCATGATCCCTTTGATGAATGAAGAAAATACGATCTCACATCGATTCAATGATAATAGTCACAATTTTAAAGATTTTAAAAAAGACAAAAACGAAAAGATATTGAAAATATATTTAACTGAAGTTCTTATTCGCTATCATACCATTATTCTATCTGCTTTTTTCTATCTTCTATCCATCATTTTTCTTCATTCTTCAAAACAGATTTAAAATTATAAAAGTATAGATTGAATAACAAATTTTAGATTTTTTAATCTAAATATTTTCATTCTTTTCATAGAAAACAATATGTAAAAGTCTCTCTCTCCCTCTCCCTCCTTCTCTCCCTCTCCCTTCCTCTCTCCCTCTTCCTCATCCCCTCCCTCCCTCTCCCCCTCTCTTTCTCGTACGTAATTCAACTAACGATCTATGATTGATCATGGATTTATATAGGTTATTTGTCAAACATGAAATATTAAAACGAATGAAAAATATCGATCGAATAAAGAATGTATTCTTAGTTGGCGGAATATTTTTGTGCGAATTCATTAAAAACATGAATCAAACTTTGAATCGATCAAAGAAAGAAGAAACAAAAACTAAAACCTTTAATCCAAGTCGTTTGAATCGCCGAAAGAATAAATCGTGGTTCGACTTGAAAAATAATAAATCACCATTTTTACACGTTGAACGTAATGATAATAAATCGAATGATCTAATCGAGTCAGCACTCCGTCCTATGCTATCTCCTTCTAACCCGATTGCCATAGAAAATTTGATGTTATTGGGAAATGATCATTTTATCTTGGGGGAGAAAAAGAAAATAAGTTGATGCTTTTTAAAAGAGACGACGTGTAAAGAAAAAAAAATGAAGAGTAGTTTTTAAATAAAAGGGTATGAGCGAGTAAGGAGATCTGGAGTAGGGATAGAAAAAGAGAGACAGGGGAGAGAGAGGGGAGAGAGAGAGAAACGAGGGGCTTAGTAGACGAAGAGTCATGACTCTAGGCGTATCATCCAGCAGTTAACGACTCACGTGCGAACTATTGGAGAGCTCCCTTTGGACTAGAAAATCGCAATGGTCGCCCAGGTGAACTGGATTCTCCTCGAGGAAACGATTGGACGACATCATTAATTGAGTTCTACCTTCGAGCAAACACTACCTCCCTCTCTCTCTCGTTCTCTTTCCTTTCTCTTTCTCTCTCATTCTTTCTTACTTACTCTTCTCACTTCTCCTTTCTTCAGTACTTCCCTTGGTTCCTAGAGAACTATGGTTACATGACGATAATGCTCCAGTAGACTATGTAGCATAAGAGCAACCTTGCGCTAGTTTTCGTTCTTCGCACGATTTCCCAAGAGAAGGTCGAAACGAGGCCTTAGCATCAAGGAATACTTGCCATTTGTCGAATAATACGCGAGTGTTCGTCAGAAATCGAGAGACTATATAACCCAAGTTATCTTTGATATATTATCTTTCTTTTCTTTATTTTCTTTCATCTCAGATATTTCACAGAGAGAGAGGGGAAAAGAGAGAGAGAGAGAGAGAGTCCATCGACTTATATTAATTCGATATGACAAAGAATCGAACTGTTATCGTAATTAAATACGACATCGAACCTCTGGAAACGTACGAAATATTTCGATAATCTTTTCTATATTTATAGATAATCGATTTTTTAAGAAATGTAAGATAAAACTATAACATTTCCCGATATTACGTATTCATGAACAAAAATAAAACTTATCAGATATATGAAAGGAACATAAGTAGAAGTTACTTAAATAGAAGAACATAAATTATCAGAAATATCTCGATAAAGGAACAAAGAGATTGAAAGTAACAATGCTTATTCGCTAACCCATTCTATACCTTTCGCAGCTTAAAAGCAAATCGAGGTTCCAAAGAGAAGACTACAACTATCTCTCGATCGTATTAACTCGAACGGCTAGTTATGTTCGAGAGTGAATCCTTACAAGTAATACGTGTGCGAGAGTCCCACTGTGGTATAATTGTTGAAAGTTTAGTTCAAACGTTAAGACTGCACATTCCGTATCTCTATTTCTCTCTCTCCCTCTCTATCTCTCTCTCTCTCTTCCTCTCTCTCTCTCTCTCTCTCTCTCTCTCTCTCTCTCGCTCTTTCTTTCTCTCTCTTCTCTTCCTCTCTCTATCGTTGGTACTCCTTCGACTTCGCCCACATTGGCAGCGCAAAAGCTCTCTGCAAACTTAGCTGGTTGTAATTTATTCGGCGGATAATGGCTCAACGCTCGTAGAGGAGGAGTTCCTATCGTGGAATCGCGAGTTGCAACGATGAGTAGGATTTAACGAGCCCTACCTCTTCTATCCTTCGACCTCCACATATACGACTAACTACTTATTTCTCCTTACACACGTATGTACTTACGTACATTATATGCATTCCCCCTGTTACAGCAAGATCTTCTCGTACTTTAAAGAGGTACTTGAGAGTAATATTTGAAATCTCTAAAAAAAATATATATATATATATATATATATATATATATATATATATATATATATATACACACACATAATTCTCATACCAGTAGGTGCATGCAACAGACGGTATTTAAGATAATTTCTTTCTTTCTTCTTTTATTGTTTCTTTTTTTTATTAAATCGTCTCTTAAAACTTTTATACAGTAATACACATCTTCGAACAATTTAATAGAATTCCTTTTATCGTTCTTATGATAGAATTATAATAATCATAAATTAAGAGAAATTTGTCCTATTATAGAAATTTAATTACGTTCGATTAGAAATTATAACCATCTTCTATTAGAGTTTCATCGATAATGAAAGCAATTCTATTTGTTTTCTTTCCTCTTTCCCCTCCGCTCTCTTTCTCTTTCTCTGTCTCATGAGCCACAAAGCTGAATGCAGCTGTCGCATAATAAATGGTCGATTTCAGTTTGTCTCGTTTTACAGGCTTAAACCGGCTGCGCAAGGATAGCAGGAGGACACTGACAAATGGCCGATTCCATAGGACGAAGTAAGAGAACTAAAATGAGGAAGACTGGAAGGGAGAAGAGGATGGTAAAAGTGAGGTCAGAAACGGATTATTTATCGAGGTCGAGTACTCTCTTTCTCTTTGTCCCTTTCTTTTTTCTTTATTTTCTTCCGGCTTTTTTCCTTTTTTGGACTTTGCTGTTTTCACGAGTATTTATTATGATTACTCTCTCTTTGTCTTCTTTTCTCATCTTTCACTCTCTCTTCCTCCCACCCTTTCTCTCTCTCTCTCTCTCTCTCTCTCTCTCTTTCTCTCTCTCTCTCTCTCTCTCTCTCTCTCTCTCTCTCTCTCTCTCTCTCTCTCTCTCTCTCTCTCCCTCTATCTTTTTCTCTATTCTCCCATATAGTCTCGACATCGAAAATCGAGAACCATGGAGAAATCGAATAACTGATAACGCGTTCTCTAAATGCGAGACACGCGGGAAATTGGAAAATGCTCATAGGACATTATCGACATTCGAACGATCGAAGATGTTGCATTCGAACGACGAGAGCGCCTAATGGCTAGCACTATCGCCAACCCTGACTTTTATGCCGATTCGAGAATCTCGAACACTTCGCCGCGTCGTTTAAGTTCCGTTTCCCTTGGGCGCGCGTATGTGTGTTTGCCTGAGTGAGTTTGTATATGTGTGTGTGTGTATGTGTCACTTTTAAAAACTCTCTACGGGGTATCTATTCAACAACGAACCACTATTTTTTCTTTTCCCTTCTATCCTTCTTCTCCCTCCCCCTCCTCATCTCACTCTTTTCTCTCTTATCGAAATGAAATTTTAAACGAGCTTCCCTCCAAGTGATCTCAATACCTCCTACATACTTTCCCATGAAATGTTCGCGGTGCTTATCTGTCGAGGAAAATACGTTTAGTATCGAATATATGTATACTTATTTCAAGTATACATTTTCATCTAGTGGTTCTTTCAAAAAGCTTATTAGATCGTAACTCTGCAAAAGGTGTATCTTTACGTTGATTATATTTGCAGCGCGGAGCGATATATAAAGTTGAAAACTCTATCCGAATTAACAATCGATTAACCCGTAATTATTCTTCGTTGTTTATTTTATTAATAATACCATTCGTTTTCGAGGAAACATGGGAAAAATGTAAACATGATTGTTTTAAGTTCCTTTTGTGTGAAATATTTTGAATATTATCAACGTAAATGAAAATATACTGTTACATTTGTTTCTTTTTATAATCATATAATTAATGATATTATTGTAATTTTTTTTTTTTTAATCATCTAGGTGCATGTTAACACTTTAACTCGTCACTGTAGATCGTTATGGTATTATCTTCGTACAATATAATTTTCAAGAAGGAAAATTCAATTCCGTTGAAATCGTTGAATGGAACAAAACCATCCTATTTTATTTATAACGGGTAATAACTCGTTATAATCTTCTTCTTCTTCTTCCTTTTCTTTCTCTCTTTTTTTTCTCTACGCCACGTACGCTCGACAACATTTTAAAGAGTCAACAAGAAGACATCAACAATAACAACTTCGAATAACGTTCTTAAAGCAAAGTGAAAAGGCAATTTTATCGATGGGATAACGTTGCTAACCGATAGGAACTTTCTCCGTGGGGGAATTTCTACGGGTATAAGGTGTCCGATGGAAAGAGCTTAAATATAAAATAAATTCCAATAAAACCGATCGTTAAGTGAGTTAGACTACTTTGTCGAAAGAGTAGGTAGATAGTGGCGCTATACACACCGATTGTACCTAGTAATACTGTAGAGAGAAAGAGAGACAGAATAAGAAAGAGAGATAGATAGATAGATAGAGAGAGATAGAGAGAGAGAGAGAAAGGTAAAGGAGATGGTCGATATACAAAAGCGAACTACACTGGAAGTTCATCGATGGAGTGGCTAATTCGCTAAAGCTTAAGAGTGACAGGATGCGGTCGAAGATACGGCAATTGGAGTGGCTATGCGGTCTCAAGAGAAGGGTTACGGAGAAAGGGAATGAGCACAACTAAACCCATACTCGTCAATGTCGCGCGAGCTCAGCACTCTTCGAGAGGTGGCTCAAGTTTCCCTCGTTCTACGACTAATAATGGGAACTCATGCTTTCCTCGTCTTCGTGGCTCGTATACTTCGGCCAAGACTAGATTCGACTTGATGAGTTATACGACTTGTTGGAACGATAATGACTTCTGTCTATGTTTTATCTTCTTTGTCTATGTTTAAGAGATATTTTTGAATACAAAAAAAAGAGACAAAGAAAAATGAAAGAAAAAGAGAAAACAATTTTTTGAATTTTAACTTATCACAAAAGTGAACCTCGAAATGATTATACCATTAGAAATATTGTAACGTATAAAGGTAAGATATATATGTGTGTGTATATATATATATATATATATATATATATATTTATATATATACACACATATATATATATATATATATATATATATATATATATATACACACATACATTTTATATTGGATTTCGAAATATTACGTTATTATATATTATTTAATTTTTAATGTTCTGATGGTTTTCCTTTTTTTATTCACTTTAATTGTACAATATGTAGACAGTAGCCGCATTATTACGTTTTCTTAACTTTTCTTGATAATAATGTTCTTAGGTAAAGTTATGTCGAATAATAGATACTCTGAAACGTTTAATAACCAGGTTATTTTTTCTAATTGTGCAATTTTAATAATTCCTGACGAGAGAAAAGAAAACATCAAAAGAACGAACACAATTGATAGTATTATATAGCTTGCACATCAATTAAGCCACCGAATTAAACAATAAATTTTTTTAAGCTTTATTACGAGTTTCCAACACACGTACGTCGTATCTTTTTTTCTGCATTTTAACAATTCAAATATTCGCTTAATTTTTCCAACATTCCGCGTGGAAAAAATTCCGAAGTGGTTTCATACTGCGTACGATTTTAAGAGTATTGGTGAAATAATGTGGAATGGTACGGGATGGGATTGAAAAGCATGTCCTTATTGCTATGGACGGAATAGCTGATATTATGAAATCAAAAAATTCAGAATGACGCAGCTGTGATTTTGTTCGATATTGTCTATCTCATATTAGGTATTTTTATCTATCTATATATGCTCTCAGATTCACATAAATATCTATATCCTGCATATATACATATAATATTGTGTATGTATGTGGTATATGCTTTATATATATATACATATTCACGCACACATATATTCATATATTGACTGTCATCTCTTATATACAGCTATATGTATACAGCTGATGTATATATATATAGATACTGTCTGTGTGTGTGTGTGCATATAATAAAATATATATATACTAATATATATATATATATATATATATATATATATATATATATATATATATATATATATGTATATATGTATATATGTATATGTATATGTATATGTATATGTATATGTATATGTATATGTATATGTATATGTATATGTATATGTATATGTATATGTATATGTATATGTATATGTATATGTATATGTATATGTATATGTATATGTATATGTATATGTACATACATAGAAAAGCTCAGCATTCGTAGCACGCTATCACGAGTTATACGTAGATCGAAGAGGCGATTGTCGAACAAAATTGTCGACTGAACAAAGCATGTCCCACGAATACTAATCCCTTCTTTACATAAAAATAGATGGCTTCGTGTACGCTCGATGTGTGGAAAATAGAAGAATGAACCAGGACGCGACCGTGTTCATAAACAAAAAAAGAAAAATGCGTAATATACGCATATATTGATTCTGTAACTGAAATTATGATTTCTAAAGACTATTTTTTGACAAATAACGAGCGAAAGAGAATATCAAAATATCCTAGATATAAAAATTTATTTCTAATGTCATTCTACATTTTTATTAGATTAATTCAATAAATTCTATGATGAATCGGCATCGATGTGTACGTTCGTTCGCGTGTCGGAGAAAAGTAAAATGAAATAGAACGAAAAAAAGGGGGGAAAAAGAAAATAAAATAAAAAAGATATGTGAAAAGGAAATGAAAAAGATAAAAGAATTTGATTTATCTCGAAAGAATGACACGATTTCGTGTTAAATTATATGCCGAATCAAACAAAGCACGTCTCGGTTAAAACTAAATTTAATTTTTATATAAAAATATATGTGCTCTCTCTCTCTCTCTCTCTCTCTCTTCCTCCTCCTCCTCCTTGTTTTTTGCACTTATATTGCCAGTTATATGAGATATTCGTACATAAGAGAAGTATGAAATACTAAAAATATCAGTAAGCTTAAAGAAGCTGACAGAGAAAGCGAGAGAAACTTTTCAATCTCGAATATAAAAACGGCTAAGAGTATTTTTACCTTGGAACATGTTGAATCTTAACGATCGTGTTCGTTTGATAAAAATTACAAAAAAAATTACAGCAGCTCGCCTGAAAGCAAGATGTTTTTAAAACTAGCAATACAAAGGATCATGTCACAAAAACCAAATATAAAATAAAAATATTATAGCATGATCAGAAAATATTATTATTTAATTACGGAACATATATCTCACTATTATCGATATTTTATTGTATATCTACATACGAAGATCGATCTTCTTTCCTCCTTTCTTCCTTTCTTTATTTATTTTTTTCTTTCTTTCTTTCTTTTTTTCCTTCTTTCTTTCTTTCTCCATGCAATTTCGTACAGTCAATAAATCGTAGAATAGGAGGAAAAATTCTAGAAATCAAATATAAGGATCGTTTCAAAAAATTCGATTTTGACTTTATACATGAATTTTTCATGTCAAAGTAAGAATAAAAAACAAAGAGAGAGAGAGAGAGAGAGAGAGAGAGAGAGAGAGAGAGAAGTATGAAAAACTTGTCGTAAATAATTCGTTTGATTTACGTAGACATTTTCGTACAAAATTCATTGTCTTCTTATCTATTGCTTAATCTATCTTAAGATATCATATTAAAAAAAAATAAAGAAAGATAGAAAGAAAGAATCATCAGTGTAATTGCGAGTATTTACATTAAGAAAGACGAAGTTTCAGTTTTAATCGTGAATATCGACAAATTCGTGCGAATATATAGGAACATGTTTATGTATGCATGTACACATATGTATCGGGAAAATGAGTTTCTGAGAACAAAAATCTTAAAAGCCTCGGAAAAAATTACGTAGAAACGTGACGAATGAATTAGGATTTAGTAAAAAGCTTTCAGAAATAATATTTCGTTTATTGAACCTTATTTCAAAGAAAAAAAAAAAAAAGAAAAAAACAAGAATTTGTATATTCTCGTATTAGTGTTATTTTGAAACTTTAACTTGTCTAAAAAGTCAAATAACAACGATTGTAATTGACATACGTGGACTTTGAAAAGCATAAGGAAAATCAATAAACTAATTGATTATATTCATTTTATCTTATGTCACAAATTGTAAATAACTATACACATTAATCGATTTCAACGTTTCAAGCTGTCGGGCATAAGCAGCAAGCTCACAATGTATTTCCCTTGTTAAATTGCTGATAATTAATCAAGTGTAATCTCTTATCGAATTGGATTCAAATTGGAAAAACGGAAATCGAATTTGGAAGAATCTCTATTTCGCGTATCTGTAAATGATAAGGACTAAACGATATCGAATCGATTTTCTTTATACGGTATGGTATGACAGACTTTTATTTTCAACTTAACTTAAAAAAAAAAAATAAGTAAAAAAACGAGAAGTAAATAGCGGAAAGTAACTACAAACTTTGTTCCTACATTAAAAAAAAAAAAAAGGAAAAGAAGAAAAAAGTGGATTTGTCCATATGCACATACATGAGAGAATTCAAAATGTGTGAACGGTGTACGTATATATTCGATTTGGCTTTGTTATTCGAATTAACAAGAACGACAAGTCTTTTATGCGCAACGAAACGTTGAAAAAAAGAAAAACAGTGTTATATTAAAGGCATTTTTTTTTATCGACGCGTAATGGCATACGACAAATTCCAATTAACGAAGCTGCTACGAAAAGTGAAAAGAATATGGGAGTGGGGAAAACAAAATGCTAAAAGAGAAATAGTTCAAACGAAAAGAGAGGGGGAATAAATAGCGGAAAGTAAAACTGCAAACCTTGTTCCTAAATTAAAAAAAAAAAAAAAAAAAAAAAAAACATAAAATAAATAAAAAAGAAAGGAAACGGAAAAAAATAGATTTGTCCATATGCACATACATGAGAGAATTCAAAATGTCGTGTGAACAGCGTACATATATATTCGATTTTGCTTTGTTATTCGTATTAAGAAAGAACGATAAGTCTTTTATGCACCAACGAAACGTTGAAAGAGAGAAGAACAGTGTTATGCTAAAGGCATTTCGATTCATCGACGTGTAATGCATACGACAGGTTCCAATTAACGAAGCCGCTACGAAAAGTGAAAAGAACATAGGTGGAAAAAAAAATGCTGCAAGAGAAATAAAGAAAGAAAAATAGATAGAGAGAAAGATGGAAATGACAGGGAGGACAAAATCGGCAACATGAGGCAGTGAACAAATTGAAAAAGGTAAGTTAAACAATGTGAAACACTTGTGAAAAAAACAAAGAAATACATATATGTGTGTGTAAATGTATATGTATTCATTTGTGTATGCGTGTATATGGATATGGCATAGATTTAAAATAATGTAAAAACTTTAAATAAATATTAAAACTTAATATCGAGGTTAGGTAAACATTTTCAATGTTAAAAATTTCCTTCGTAACAGTGACATGATTTATGATAGTATAACACTAGAAATGACGAAATTAAATAAACCATTTCGTGATCGTTAAATAAAATATCGAAAGGAGTATTTTATTATGACGTTCAAGAAACTATACGACTATTGCCATCGTAGAGAGAGAGAGAGAGAGAGAGAGAGAGAGAGAGAGAGAGAGAGAAAGAGAGAGAGAGAGAGAGAAAGAGAGAAGAATCTTAAATCTTACTTTCGTTATTCACAGCTATGCGAAAAATCCACTTACATTTCACGATCATTACAAATAAGTGCATCATGAACGTTGAAAAAATTGTCAAATGAAAGTATAAAAGAAAGAAAGAGAGAGAGAGAGAGAGTTAGATCGATTCCCGTCGTGCAGACGCATTTTCGAGCAGGTATTTTATCAAATATGCAAGAATGGATAAAGTGACGGATAAAAGATCCGTTATTCTTCCTCCATTCTTTACTTATCCTTGTCTTCTTCTTTCTCTCGATATCCAGCACTGAAAGATAGAATACGCAATACGAACAATAAGAGAAAAATCGAAGGAAAAAAGAAATAAAAAGCAAAAAAAAAAGGAAAAAGAAACAGATTATCCTCGAACATTTCGAAAGTACGGATAAGAATATAAAAGAGACTTCGATCGAATCTATCTTTCTCAAATAATTCTTTTGAATAATATCAAACGAAAATAATTAACGTCTGTGTAACATTTTATTGTTCAATCGATAGTACTATTTAGTATGTGTTACTGATAATACAATTATGTTATGATAATACAATTTGTTATGAAAACAATAAAAAGTGTATTTGTCATTTTCATAGTATGATATAAATTGATTATATACTCGTCATAGGAATCGTAAAGGAAAATTGTAAAATATCAAAAATTCTAATAAAAATTCAAAAGTTATATATATAATATAGAATATCGCAATATATTGCGGAATCTGAAAAGCTTGTTCATTCGTAAAAGCGACGTTTGCGATAAAGACATATGTACGCGTAAATGTTTGAAAGAGATGTGTCTAAAGTAAAAAAACTTTATAGGGAAATAACTCTACCTTCTTGGTCCTACTTTCGAACGGCAATTTCAGCACTATCAAACCACTATCAAAATCACCAATACGTTCGCAAACCACATGAACATCGATACCAACGATCACACGCCCCAAGAACTCCAGAAACTCGTTTTTCCTTTTGAACGTGAAAATAAAACGTATAGCAAGGTATAGTAATTTTCGTGAATAACATCGTGGCTTGCGTACTATACAAGTGTCTTCTTTTTATAGCTCGTTATCGTTGTGACGACGAAATCGAAACGGTAAACAATCGAAACTCAAACGCCAATGGGATTGCTTTTATTGCTAGTTACATCAAATATGTCTTCGAGTAGTCGTGTGTAAGATTACAGAATCTTTTTCTTTCTTTTTTTCCCTTTTTTTTTGTTAAATACTTTCGAGAGCAAAAAGAAAAGATACACACGAGAATTTACGATTTAAACGATCAGAGTTATGTTTTACTATTCTATCAAAACGATGAGATATTTTCGAATATTATTTTATGCAGACACCAATACACGCATTATTACTGGTCGCTGTTTATTAATTTTAGTTTGTTTAAAATTTTCCGAAGTTAATTTTAAAATATTCATAAACACATAAATAAATAAATAAATATATATATATAACAATTTTACGAAATGGTTTTGTTTGTTATATAAATAAATTGAATTTTGTTGTTACGATCAAAAAAAGAAAAATATCGATCACGTAAATATTTTTGGTCAAGGAGAGAAAGAGAGAGAGAGAGAGGGAGGGAAGGAGGGAAGGAGGGAAGAAGAAATAAAAAAATTTCTAGTGAACGTGAAAAATATTGTGTATAAACAATTATGGATCGTCGAGCTTAAAATTATCGCCAGGACGAAGGAAAAGAACGAGTATTGAAATTTTTGGACAAAATTCTCGCTTCTTTTTTCCACAAATAAAATTCCAGAAAGGTTTTCATGCGAAAATCGTGTATTGTTGCAAGAGTCATGCGATTACATGGGTGAGCGCGCATGGGAAATATGCGATATATGCAAACAGTTTTATGCGATCCCGTCGATTCGTTTTATCGCTCGTTACCGTGGCTCGACGTGAAATCGTGCCGATAAAATATCGTACGGATTTCGAGGACATTGTCGTGATTGATCGATCTGTGAATAAAGTCTATTTAAATGGAGCTCTTAAAGTTTAATCTTAACAACAAAATTTCTTAACTTCCAACTAAATTAAATATACACACACAGACACACACACGTATGTACATAGATATCTATGTGTGTATTATAAATTGTAATCCAAGGTCGGACTTATCTCCATTTATGCTTCTCGAATTATCGATCTAAATAAATGAAATTTATTTTATACGAAGTTTGGCCTTTGTTTAGAACATGCAACTTAACAATTGGCAATCAGTGATACATTTCAAGCAATCCTTTCAAACTCACAAATTTATAATATATTTCATAATAACAAATTTATAAATTTCTATTGCACGTGTTGAATTCCTCTCGACAAATGTTATCCAACTATGAAAAGAAAGAAAAATATAGTTCCATAAGAAAAAAAAATAACGAATTTGACTTCAAAATTTATCCCGACGTTCGACCTGTAAAAAAAGAAGAAACTGAAGAAAAATATTGGTACCATATGATTTGGTACCATAAAATATTGGTAATATATGATCATATTAAACAAATATGTAAAAAAAATTTTTTTCCAGATTCAGTCTATCACGAGATATTCCAGTTTTTCTAAATAAAATGAACACCCTGTGTGTGTGTGTGTGTATTATATTTAATACGTTTTCGTCAATTTTTATAAACAACATTTTGACTTCATTCACGTATATTCCTCCTTCGTAACGTGATTCTAGTCTTGGAATAAAATAACCTAGCACTTTTTTATCCTCTATAATGGAAGGAGTCTCTCTTCTATTGTTCTACGGACTTCGCACGACAATAAATTAAAAGTAATAACTTTTCGCGGAACATAGGAAGGTGGAGTAGGTGTACGCTTTACCAGGACTTTTTCTCTATTTTCTTTTTTCCATTATTTTATTTTATTTTATTTTTTCGAAACATAAATCATGCTCCAGGAACCTTCGGGCATTCTTTGAAATAACACGATTAGTCCATGATGAATTTTATTGTACGGCTAGTAATCGATGGGAAAAAAAATATACACACACAGGCACACATTTGTATACATATATACATGTCGGATTAGTTCTCTCTCTCTCTCTCTCTCTGTGTGTGTGTGTGTGTGTGTGTGTGTGTGTGTGTGTGTGTGTGTGTGTGTGTGTGTGTGTGTGTGTGTGTGTGTGTGTGTGTGTGTGTGTGTGAAAAAGAAAGAAAGGATAAGATAGACAAATCAATTGGAGATTTTTGTCCCCATTCACAGATAAGGACAACCCAAATTGAATGAAGAACTGAATGAACCTTGATATTCAAAGAACTATGAAAGATGCATTGAACAAATATTTCCTATAAATAGCGATCGCGAGGATCAACAAAATATCTCACAAACTTCTTCTCGATCCTCAAAAACAAATATCTCTATCGAATAATTCCAACAAAAATTAAATTAAAAGTTAGAAAAAATGATAATAATAAACGTTTATACGTTTCAACGTAATAAAAACAACAGATTAGATTTCTCTCCTTCATTAATAAAAAAAAAAGAGAAAGGAAATAAATAAAAGTATAAGAAGAATTTGCAGATGCATTAATATTATAAACGACTCGGTCTAAGAATGAAGTATTTATTTACTTCGATATTAGACGTTTTCTTTTACGAAGGAAATAGATGAAAAAGTATCCGACGTCCGTTAAGTGCAAAGAGAAAGGAAAAAGGGGGGACAGAAACGGAGGGGCGGGGTGTGGCTAGTGGAAAAAGTGCAAAAGCTTGAAAATCCAGGCACGTCAAGCTCGTCTCTCGAGAAGTTGCGTTAATTGAAGTAGTCGCATCGGTACGACGTTGTGTTGTAAGTACCAAAGGTAAGCCAAGGCCTACGCAATGCCTAAGCGAAAAAGGATCCTTGTGTCACGTAGGAGGAGAGCACCGTTCCTCTTTCCTTTTATCGTATAAACACTCGAGACACGCCTTGCATTTAACGTCAACGTCTTTCCAATCGTGGGATCCATCTTGAAAGCTATCCAAGCTAAAATATACCTTGTGATAATTACACCATTCTTGAAAACATTATCGCAACATGATATTATATATGTTTAATTACACGTCTATTCTCGAATTACTTGTCTTCGGACTTTATAGACATGTACTCGGGTATTTCCCGTGTTGTTACGACAACAATAAATCACATTTGTTTGTTAATTTTTTACAAAACTTTTCTCAATCATATATATACATACGTACGTACATGTATAAATCAATTTACCTATGTAAAGATTGTTTCGTTTTGCTTTTTTGTTTTTGTTTCTTTATTTCTTTGTTTTTGTTTTGTTTTTTTTTTTGTTTTCTAAGAATAAATTACGACCGTCCAAAGGAAAGAAGTATTCCTCTATTATGGCTTATATTCTGGTCTCGTACTCGCAAACCATCCCCGTGTAAAGGCGATTAATTTAACCTTTTGTAAACGATAACATTTCGTTTTTTTGTACTTTAAATGGCCCACATCTGTATTTAATTGCTTCGCATAAAATGCAGTTAAGAAGAATTATAACGGAATTTGTGTTTTGTTATTCGGGATAATTACTCTTTAGTCATAAATGTGTTATACGTATAATACTAATATATATATGTATATATATATTATATATATATTATATATATATTATATATATATTATATATTATACACACACACATATATATACAGACATATATATACATATATATATATATATACATATATATATACATACATACTATATATATATATATATATCGATCTCTTCATCGAATGGAATCCGAATTAGCATTAACGTAAAACGTCATTACCGTGATCAGAGGTTAAAAATAATTCATTGTTTAAATAACGTCCGTGATTTATACTTTATCATAGCAATACTGCATTCAAATAAACTAGTAAATGGTTTACTTTTGAACAATTATTAAAATTATTAATTATTAATTATTAATTAGGTGTTCAAAGAAAATGAAAATGATTTTTAAGAAACACGAATAATGATCTAATAATGATCAATATCTGTAAAAATAAACGAACGTATAATATTCGAATTTCAAAGCAATCTCTTGAAAGAATGCTTTTTTTTAGAAGTTATATATATATATATATATATATATATATATATATATATATATATAAACTATTCCATATGAGTTTTTGATATTATTACGTATTGATAATCATAATCAACGATTTCTAAAAAATAAAATATTTAACTTTATTTAACAATTTCAACAAGCCATTCGGAAATAATGTGACGTAAGATATAGGACATATTCAAACCTCATCTGTTCCCTTCAGCACTTGGTCCATTCTATCCAGGATCCCACTTTAACGGACAGAACGTCGTATTATATCCTCGATCATGCGTCATCTTCATTCTGTCATCTCGAAACTGTTCTCCTTGCTCAATCTTCTTCTATTTTGGCATGATTTCTACTCATTGTCATTAAAGAAAAACGAAAACGACAGGAGGACAAAAAGTGAGAGAGAAAAGATATCGTTCGTTTGAACGTGAGAAGGAATAAACAAGTAAAAAAAAAAGAAAAGAAAAGAAAGAGATAAAAAGAAAGAAAAAAAAAGGAAAAAATGGATGAAGAAAAAAAGAAAAAAATAGAAAGAAAAGGAATCAGAAATGATTCGATATCATTTTTTGTAATCAAAGCGAACGTGACAAAAGTCAAACGAGCACCTCGTATGACGAACTTGTTTCAGAAAAGAATAGAACGGTAGTCTGTGTGTTACTTCTCTAAGAAAGACAATTTTTCAATAGAAAGAGAGAAAAAAAGGAACAGGAAAAGAAAACGGGAATTTGTAAGAGTACGAAAAGAGATGGAAATGGTAGGGGAAGAAAGAAAAAGCGAGGAAATGTTACGAATCGAAAAAGAGTAACGATCGATGAAAACCAAAAAGCTCTATTACCCACGCATAATAAATTAAACGGAACAGCGGCGAAAAGCGTTTGATTTTTTGTCAATTTCAATGGCCGATTTCACGTACATATGTCAGTTATTTAACGTCAAATCCAATTTAATTTAATTCTCGTTCGGCTCAACGTTTGGTCATTCCATGGCCTAGTTTTTAAGTGTACCCATGTGTGATATAGCAGGACGATGTTACATTTAAAACCGACATTATTATTTTTATCATTCGATAATTGATATTTTTCATTACTGACATAAAGAGTTCATAATTTAACATAAAAAAATGATCCTACAAAATTGGCCCATTTATAAATTAGCCCATTTGTGATTCTACATATTTGGCCTCATAAAATTATACATACATACATATATAACTTAATTAATTTTCATTCAAGCGTCCTTTCATGAAAAAAGCACATCTTCCGATTCAAGCTAACCTCAACGTAAAATGACAAGGAAGAATTATTAAGAAAACAAAAACAAAAAAAAAAATAAAAAGAAAACAAAATCGTTATAAAACGTCGTCTCTGCGATGAGCTCATTAAACCTGGGCAGACGTAAAAATCTTGCGAAACAGCGCTCCCCTTCTTCTCCTTTCCACCCTCGAACTCGTCGTCATCATAAAGATCCAGCATATCGTAAAGATGCGAATGGAAGGAAGGAAAGAAGAAAGGAAGGAAGGAAAGTGAGTACATGCAAACCGTGGCAGGGAGATAACTTAACCACGTTTAGGTTAACTCAGGAACCATCAACACGATGAGAAGTAGTGATAAAGTGTGAGTGTAAGAGAGAAACAGACTGACAGAGAGAGAGAGAGAGAGAGAGAGAGAGAGAGAGAGAGAGAGAGAGAGAGAGAGAGAGAAATGTAAAAGAAGGTGTGTAAAGTCGTCATCCGTGAAAATGCTTTTCCGGTGTGACTACATTTCGTGCCTCCCTCTCTCGTTTGTTAATTATATTGCGTAATGATGGAGAGAACTTTCTCTATTCTGCGTTAGATGCGCAACGCTTAATTACTTTCTCTGCCAACGCAGTGACGACATGAGCGCACGTGAGCGCTCACCAACGACCGGATGACCCTTCACGTTTTGTGTACGTCGTTCTGTCGGAAAAAAGTCACCGACGCGAACGGAAAAATGCTGGGCAAGTTTTTATCCTCTGGCCAAAAGCAAAGCAACTGGGACGAGCAACGGGTAAAGCGAAACGACGAGAAGATCCTCCTCCTCCTTCGTTCCTTGGTATTTACTCTTCTTCGTTCCACTGTATTTACCCCTCCTCTTATTTTAACATAAGTTTTACTAAAATTTCAGAGAACGTTCAGCCTTCTATGTATTTCAAATGAACGAGAAAGAGAGAGAAAGAGAGAGAGAGAGAGAGGGAATATTTATTGATTAGCCAAAGTATGTATAAGGCATATTTTTATCATTTTTTGTTCTCATCAAATAATAGCTATACTTATATTATTTTTACGTACATTACATACATACATATATATATA
>OU427003.1:830848-858331 GCA_911387935.1 Dolichovespula saxonica | reverse complement strand
AGGAAATAACGGACCCTCTGCCACTTAATACGTATTTAATATCGCACTAGTTAAATCACTTTCCTCCTTTCTAAACTACGTTCTACCGTCTATCCATTTTTTAATTGTGTCATATTTTTTAATATTCCATTTGCCAATTCGTATTCGTACATTTTCGTTTTTGAATAATTTTGTGCATTATCATGCATTTTCCTATGTATTTTATGAGGATTTGTTTCGCGTTTCGAATATCATTTCGGCATCCATATTAGTACCGTATCGTACTCTTTATTAATCGTCAAAGATTTCGCGCTATTGAATTTTCTGTTTATTTTTTTTATTTTTTTTTTTTTATGTTTTTCCTTTCTCTTTTATATAAATTTCACGCTCGAACGAAAATTGCGAAATAATTTAACGGATCAAAGCAATCGAAAATAATTATCCATTATTGAAGGAATTACGATTTTTTTATCTTCGTACTCAATCGTTATTATACTGTATAGCCATTTTGTATTATATTCTACGACCGGCTATAATGTATTATATAAGGTCAGATACTAACGTCAGCATGGTTACATAATATGCACCGCTGCAAGTAGTTGCAACACGTGTTCCTCTATGCGTATCAAAAAATAATGGCAGTAATAATGGAATAGGAAATGCTTCGAGAACCTTGTAACTATCGGGGATAAAAAGCGATAAATAATTCGTTAGGAAGTATAAGAAATACAGAGAAGGGAATGCATTAAAATGAAGGAGATTTAACATAACTTTCTATTTGATGAATAAATCAAAGTAAACATTACCCGCGGAAAATTTAATCTCTCGAATGTCTTCCGACAAGAATGTCTTCTTTCATCGATTTCCTTTGAATAGAAACTTGATAATATCTTCAATTATAAAGTCTTGCTCTCTTTCTCTCTCTCTCTCTCTCTCTCTCTCTCTCTCTTTCTTTTAAATTTTATACAAATAAAAAATAAATATTTCTAGAGCTTTCGTTTCATATATAATTTCTGATTAATAACGTACCTTTCGACTAACTTTTACGAACGTGTCTAATAACTATTTTAAATTGAATATAGAAGATTTAAACAATCTGAAAGAATATTGATTTCTCTTCAAACTGTATCTATGAAACCGAATTTTCGAAAGTGTCTTTAAATTCCTAAATTCCCTAAAACTCGAGTAGAATTCATGGTAGCATCTTTACCATCTTTTTAGCGACCGACTAATGCCATTGAGTAATACGTTGCTTCAAGTAGATTACACGTGCACGCATTCATCTTAGTTTTATATCATTAATACAAATTATTTTTAAAATAATAATTTTTAACTGGATGTGTGTGTATGTGTGTGTGTCATATACATAATTTCATTACAAACGTATCTATACACGTTCGATACAGAAAAATAAGGGAAAATAAAACCAAATGATAGTAAATAATAAGTATGCAATTAACAATGGTTATACGGCTTCGTCCTACGTCTTTTCATGTACTTCGTACTTAAATCTTTTCGCCAGTGAGACATACTAATTATCGATGCGTTGTTTTTCCGACCACCAAAACAATAGCTTGTAGCGCCCAACAACGTCACGAGACGATTCATTCACTACCATACGCAGAGGCATACATACACATATTATATATATATAATATATATAGAATAATTCCAGGTGAGATTACCCTGTAGGGGAGACCCGACTCGGTCTAATATTTTATAGATATAGTTCAATTTTCAGATATTTGTAAATGATGACAATTATTAACTGACAATTATTAACAAAACTCATAAAAAATATTCATTGTTTGTTTACGATTACAAAAAAATAGCAATTCGATAGATTTTGTCTGATAGGGAAATATATAAAAGGTGAGACAACGGCAACCAATAATAAAGCCTAATCATAGATTTACTGATTATTCAGTTATGACAATAATCTAATCGTCACAACGACCTGACGATACAATTGAGACGTAACGAAACACGTACGAATGTGAACGTGAACGCGTGATACTAGCTAACTAGGCACTAGCTGTACGCTAATTAGCCCCTCTTGTATATTTTACTAGACCACGTATCTTGTAAGTGTATGCGTAAGAGCGCGTATGTGTGTTTGTCGCGACAAAGGCTTTGTGATTTCCTTTCGCGAGATTCAATTTAACGTTGCATTGTGCTCCGCTAAATCGCGGAAGGCTTCCTTGTCTCTTTGTCCGTACGCGTCTAAAAGTGTCGCACTATTGTTCTCTCAGTGAGACTTTCTAATTTGACGTAACTATATTCCGGAAGAAACTATATCAAAGATTATACCAGAAAAGATTTTGTTTTTTTTTAAGTATTTTTTTTTTTATTTTCTCTTTCATCTCATTATTTCCGACAAAATATTTC
The DNA here is from genome assembly GCA_911387935.1 of Dolichovespula saxonica. Classification (NCBI taxonomy): domain Eukaryota; kingdom Metazoa; phylum Arthropoda; class Insecta; order Hymenoptera; family Vespidae; genus Dolichovespula; species Dolichovespula saxonica. Next base: position 855,964 of record OU427003.1, on the reverse strand, counting down.
GAACGAAAGATTTCCGTATATATTTAGCAATTTTCTTTTTTATAAAAATATAATTATTCTAAGAAATCTAATTTGGATGAAAAATCTTTTACGTTCTCTTTTATTTTATACAGCCAGAGCTATTTCTTTATTCCTTTTAATTACAAAATATTTTCGAAAATTAAAATAATATTTCATCAAGCGAAAGGAAATAAAAGTAGATTAAATCGTTTTAGTGTTTTACAAAACCTCGTTATACAATATTTATACTCGTCGAAAGTGCTTCGTAGATATTGTATGTATAGGTCACGAATGGTATTATATAATTTTTAAACTAAATCTTTTGTATCTTGAAATCTGTCACGAAAATATGGCTCATCTCTTAGCAATAGTAAAGCATGTGACCAATTTCTAAACCTTTATATAACTAGGTCGTGTGTTCTACCAAGGGGATAAAATGAATTATATGGCAATAAGGTACGCGTTATCAAGCACAATGCATTTCCTTTTCGTACCTTTTGGAAAGTGTAAAGAGGCCAACAATGCGTAACAATAAAGTAACATAAACAGTAAAGTTGTATTTTCGAAAGAAAGAAACAACATTTTTCATCCATTTATCTTATCATAAGGTTGTGTTAAATTTTAAGGAAAATAAATAAAATATTAGTCTACGTCGTATGTTTCCTTCATTTTTAATTCATTGTCGGGTCTAATATCAAGAGAAGAATTTTCTATAACACCAATTATTTTCATATATACAGGATGTGGCAATAACTTCGATTACTTTAAATAGCTCCATTCTTTTTAGAGTATGCAGAAACTTTGTTAAGTAAAAAAAAAATATTTTTTTTTTACCAAAGAAACAATATTTTCTTACATTATTAATTGCCATATATGCCATTTACTGTTTATAGAAAAATCTCCGAAATTAAAAATCGTAGAAGAGACTTGAAACAAACACAAAAAGTAATTCGTTTATCAATAATTTATTAATTTATGTACTTTTATAAATTAGTCGTTATCTGAATTTATTTATTTACTTATTTTTTTTTTGACAAAATAAGATTCCATGAAAATAAGTAATAAGTAATAAGTTTCTATGAATTTATTCATAAAAATAGTTTATAACAAAAATTTAATTAATTAGTAAAAATATGTTGAAAAAATAAAGAAAATGATATTTGAATCAAGTCTCTACGACTTTTACTTCCAGAGATATTTCATTTAAATGGAAGAAGCTTACATTGACTAACTGACCTATATAATTTCATTCAATTTGACTCCATGACTCACTGACCTATATAAATACCGAGAATTGACGCGGTCCTACTACTACTATCATTACAATGAACAGCTGTACTATAAGAATAATGAATGGAAATCTTTCAATGGCGGTATCTTCGGAACGGAAAGTCGTAGAGACTTCAAACAAATACTATTTTCAAGTGTAATTTATTCTTTATTTATTTAAATATTCCAACAATATTGGTATAATAAAATCGAATTTGTTAATAATATTTTAAAAATGTATTTTTTCGTTTTTTTTTCGTAATAAATACATGATTATAGGTAATGGAACTAATTCTATTTTTATTATAATCATGTAAATTTTATTTTGTTCATTTAAAATGATTTATTTTTTATTTAGTTATATATTACAACAATTTCGATATAATAAAATTGATTTTGTTAATAACTATTAATATTGAATTTTTTGTTTTCTTTTCTAATAAAGACATAACTATGGGTAATGAGATCCTTTCAATTGTTTTTATAATTATGTAAATTTTATTTTGTTTATTTAAAATAGCGAAATATAAGGCCTATTAATAATTGTCAATGTACAAAATTGAATAATCAAAGTTTCAAAGGATTTTTCTTCTTGTAATGCGTTCTCCTATAATACAATAATTATCAGTCATATTATGGCTTCCTCCTAGCATAAACAAATCTATGTAAACAAAATAATTTCTTCATATATATAAAAAGAACGGTAATATTCAATATGATTAAAATTATTGCTCTACCTTATATAATCAAATTTCAATTGAAAAACTTTAGTTATATAATATGACACTTATGACATAACCTTCATTGATATAATTATTCTATGTCAAGTATAATATATTTTTCATAATAACTTCAAAGTGTGACTTTAAAGTTACATTGAGTTATAAAAAATTAATTCATTAGTCATTATAACTATAAAAAATAGATTAACTGACGGTGATACTTCATATTTATACAAAATGAACAAGATACGATGACTTGAATGGAAAAAAGTAAAAGATGAGTTTTCTAAATTACGTTCTACGGATCAATACAAACATAATATAGACTTATAAATATATATATATATATATATATATATATATATATATATATATATATATATATATATATATGCAGACACACACACACATAAAATAGAGAGGTATCTATGTGCATGTACATGTGCTTATAAAGGATGTATATCCTATGTATATCGAAAATGAAATGGTGTACGGATGATAAGGGGAAAAAAAAAGAAGGAAAGAAAAAAAATCTCAGCGATTGTCGGAGGGGCTGTATTTCTTCTCATGTCCGATCATATTCATTCAGATCCTCTTTTCCGGATCTTTTGGTATTTTTTCGAGCGTGATTTTCAAATCGTCTTACGACGACACATTATGCTCTACTCAATGTATTACTATATAGCAATATCATTTTCAATACAGACGAACGTTGGAACGATGTTAGGTGACAACTTCAATTATAGGAGCATAAATCAAAGGATAAACATAAAGGTCACTTTCACGGTATTGTTCTATATCTTTTTTATTTTTCTTTATTTTATTTTATTTTTTAATTTTTTTTTCCATTACCACAAATAAAATATTAATCGAAGTTCTTGTTTTTCGAAAAATTTTAATAGTTTAACGATAATTATTCGGAGAAATTATAATATTATATTCGTACGAAATAAGAGTCTTTCGAAGTTCTATCGGATAAATATTTCGTGCGAAACAACGTTGCGAAAAATTTCGAACGAAGTAACTTGTATCGTGAGTATCATTAATATGGACCGTTTATTTTGAAAATGGTGCAAATATTTTTTGTTGTTTCGAGAAAATTAAAGGTTAGCATATCAATCGCTACGCAATTTCTTTTTTGGCCAATTTTAAATTGAACAAAACATTGGCATTTTTTAAGATATTAAATATTAACTATTTATAAATAAAAAGTTTTAACTAAATTAATCACAAATTATGGGCTCATTTTTTTTTATAGAATTACAGCACTTTCAAAATAAACGGTCCATATATTACACGAAATGCACTTTTAACGGGACAACGTTTAAAATGAAAAATTTCGATATTTATTATGAAATAAATTAAAACATGTAACGTTTAATAAGACTTACAATGAAACACCCTATATATTTCTATGTTACAGAAGAATTTCAAGATGGATTTGGAAAAATATCACTGACCACTTCAGGAACGTAGCTAAACTTTCGTTGTTCAATGGCGAACTTCCGCTGTTTGGTAATTCTCTACTGGCTCTCTGCGTTTTGGATAAAACTATCGTGCTTATTTCAAAGCAATTCTTTGCTTTCTAGAAGTATCGAAACTAGTACAAAATACCTTTTAAGTTCCTACTACTATTCTCTCTCTCTCTCTCTCTCTTTGTTTTCTCGTTTTCTTTCTATTTATCTTGATATTTTCTCTATCTCATTCTTTCTCCTTTTTTGTTTATCTGAATACTCTCCCACCCTCTCTCTCTTTCTTTTCGTTCCTCCCTCCCTCCCACCCTTTCTCCCTCTCTCTACCCCCTTTCTCTCTTTATCTCCGTCCCTCCTTCTCTTTCTTCCTTTTTTTCCATCCCTCCCTCTTTTTCTATTGACCGTCCTTGCATTGCACACGAAGAAAATAGAGACCACTCTCTTTCTCACTCCATTGAATTTGTAGTTATCCAAAACACGCTTCGTTGAATCCACGGAGATCTTTTTTCGCGATGAAGCTGGCAGAAGATTGAATCTTTGCTGAGGCTCTATGACATCCCTCCCCTCTCCTCATACATGTATCCCCTCCTACATGTTTCCTTCTATCGCCTTCTACTCGATGAATCCTAAAAACTTTTCCACTCTTTCTCTTATAGAACGTGAAATTTTGTTTCTTTTTCATAAGAACGGTCACCGCGATTAAAATCAGTCCGATTTAGCCGCGAAATTTCGAAAACGTGATCGATTTGAAAGGAACTACCTTACGTACTCACTAACTCAATCCATTCGTTATCTGTCATTAAGAAAATTTTGCGATTAAGAGAATAATAAAAGCAAAATAAAAAATATTTCTTTCATTATATTCATTGATATCGATTCGAACAGGATGAAGAAAAAAAGTATCACACTTGTTCTAAACGTTTTATTCGAGTTATTACATTTTATAATAAACTTGTATGAATTTCTTAAACGGTATTAGAAATATTGATTTTAAATCAATTTTAATACAATTCCTCTTCGTTATTCATTTATTATTTTAAGTGTTTTGCAAGTATTTCATTTACCTATTTCATGCAAAATCTCAAAGGATATTACTGACGTGCTTTAATTACTAATCCATATAGTAACATCCCACTTTGCTAAGCTACCTGCCAATTAATGAAGCGTGTATTCAGGATGCAGATTAATGTTATCAGTAATAACTCGTCCCCGTAGGTGTCGCGAACATCGAATGTAACTATTCTACTTAATCATGCCACACGCGTGATTTTAGATATCGGTTATCGGATAGTGTAGAGGAAGGGGAAAAAGTTCGATGCGATACTTGATTTGATAGTGCGTTTCATATGACTTCATTCATAATTTTTCAAACCGATTTTAATCACTCACGATAATAAGTTATTTATCATACAATCTTCAATGGACAACGTTCCATTGTCGTACGTTATCGAATTTCGAGAGAATATAATAAATATATATATATATATATATATATATATATATATTTATTATATTAATATATTTGTTTATATTAATATATATATATATATATATATATAACAAAACAATGGACGTATTTTATGACCGTTCAAAGATATAATATTCAAAAGCGTAAAATTTATTTATATATCAGAATTCGAATAAACGAACGTCTACATTATTACTATCCTCGAAATTTAATATAGATTTAAATTGTTCCGATAGAAGTATTTTTATATTATTACAATATTAAATAATAACTACTTGTTATTTAATATTTATTATTAAATAATTACTATTTGTTATTTAATATTTATTATTTAATAATAACTATTTATTATTTAATAATATTTAATATCATTAAAATGTATATGTATATTAAACAAATAATATCACATACTTTAGATACGAAATAGAATATGTTAAAAAGAAATTGTTCGATGACGCATATGAAAGGAAACTGGAATCACAGAGTTTCGATATTATATTTTATGGACAACTAAAAAGTGGTTAAAAATTGAGTACGATTAAGAAATGATAGATGGATTGCCAATGGTTGTTCAAAATATAAAATTTTCTAGCAATAGATACAACAATACAAAATCTAAGAAAGCATGTTAGAGGTAATGTGAAACTTTGAAAAGTACCGAAAGAATCAGGGAACTATGATCAGGCTAAATGGAAAGCGGATAACAATACTTTCTAGTTTCGAATCGATTCGTTCATGTTATTAATTTTTGTATTGTAATTTTTATTGTAATCGAAACGTTACTCACGTTATCTTCCAATATATATATATATATATATATATATATATATATATATATATATATATATATATACATATTACTGTAATCTAATATATATATATATATATATATATATATATATATATATATATATATATATAGTACTGTAATCTAATGGATAAGCCATTATAGGATATTACAAACTTCAATTTGGATCAAAAGAACCAATCTTCTTTTCAACTCTTATCTCATAAAAATGATTATATCAAAATTTTATTTCGTATCGATCAATATTACACTATAATTATCGTTTAAATATAATAATTATGAAATTACAATACAAATAGTATAGATAAATACAAAACGATTATAAAGACATATAATCCTATGTTAGCAACATGAAAAGTAAGCTAATATTTTCTAAATGCTTTGACAGAAACTCTGTCCGTATCCGTTCATTATCTTCTACATATTTCCGTTTCATAAGAATAAAGATGAATAAAACTTGCATCATTAAACGTTACGTCAAGAAGCGTGCTGAATATAACGGTTCGTTGATTCCTCGGGGTACTGGCTGGGAGGGGGAAGAGGGGAGATGAGGTTGAGTGGGATGGGGGAGTTGAAGGGAATTCAGGAAGGAGCAATGAAACGGAAAAGCCCATCTATCATTTTCTACGGAGAAAATTGATGGATACGGAAGAATTTACGATGCACACTAGTCACCGAAATTATTATTAAATAACGACACGGTCATGCGTAAACGTAAAGACGTACTTAGGTACCACTTACATGGACTTCTAAATACATTTTCATATAAGACGATTAGAAAAATATGAAGAAACTTATTTCAAAAATATCTCACATTTAGAATTAGTTAATTATCGTTTTTATTAATATTTCTCACGCAAACATAAAACGGCTAAGCAATCCTGATTGATGAGGAAAAAGAACGCTTAAATAAATATATATTTTCAAGTAAAAACTGTGTTTCCAGACTTTTCAAAGTATTCCATTGATAAGTTTCCTTATTTTATACAAATTGTATATTATTATTACGAAACATCGTCTATGACTTAAGCATTTATTAATAAAACAATTTTATGAATCATGCGATGGTCCGATATTATTATCCATTGAATAGTAATTTATGATGCGTAATGTGTAAACGATAGTAGTTTCGAGAAAGGAGACACTATGTAATTTTTAGACACTGTCAATAGTATCTTAATTTCGAAATTCAAAAGATAAAGATAGTAGACGCGAAAGACGTTTTGAATTTCGAATTTTTGTCGACGTAAATTGTCGAAAGCTTGAAAACTCGAAAACATTGTGCCGAAAGTAGATGGTAACTAAATGATGTGGAAAATGAGTTGCGGAGAATTTCGAGAGAATTTACGAAGCAGGACAATCGAGACGAGTGGAATTTTCAACACCTCTCTCTCTCTCTCTCTCTCTCTCTCTCTCTCTTCCATTTTCTTCACCATCTTTCATCTAAATCATCCAAAACCTGATGAAAATTTAAAAGAGTTGCTTGTCTTTTCATCTGCGTGAACCACCGAGTGTCGTTTTAAACATATGTATATATATATATATATATATATATATATATATATATATATATATATATATATATATATATATACACACACACATATATACATGCGAGATATAGTGAAAAATATATGATATATTTATCAGATTATGATCATTCAAAGAATAATCAATCATACCATAACGTCATATTCAAGGATGAAAAAGAAATAACCATTGCAAAGAACTTTTCTACAAACTATTCCGAAAGCTTCAAAGTCATTTTATTATTATTGACATTCATTTTTCCTAATACATAGAATTTTTCAGATATATGGTTTTTTTTTATAACGTAAAACTAATGAATACACATATGTGTGTGTGTGTTTTATATATACATATATATATATATATATAAATTTTACTTGTTTCCTTTAAATAAACTACAAACTAATTTAATCTTCGTATTCATCAATCTATTATTCAATTCAAGAACAACAACATAGAGCGATTACGCGTTAGAATATTCATGATTCCTTGCATCAATGTTATTACAAAATGATGGACAACGATACCAATTATACTCGAGTCATCCTATTATTTTTTGAATAATAGGATTATTAAATAATAATACCTAACACACACACACACACAGAGACAGAGAGAGAGAGAGAGAGAGAGAGAGAGAGAGAGAGAGAGAGAGAGAGAGAGAGAGAGAGAGAGAAAGAGAGGGAGAGAAAGAGACAGACAGACAGATATATATATATTAGAAAGATTGTATCTTACATGTTAAAAATTGTTTCCTTTGAAACACGAAACAGTAAGTAAATGTAATTTCATATATACTTATCATGAATATCTATACAACAAGAGATACTATATTGAAAATATTCGATATCAAAAGAAATAATAAAGTAGAAAAAAACTATACTAAATAAGTCTACCATAAATAAGTATATAACATTTGTAGATTGATATAAATTGAAGAAATTTATTACGATTTAAGTGACGATCGAAAGATTCCAATTGGAAGGTCTCGCGTTCCTCGTTACGTAGCAGTACAGCTAAAAGGCATCACTATTTTATAGATCTACCTATTCAAAGATTAGGATGCGATCGCTTCCGATTGGTCGCATTGCCAGCCGGCATGGTAGGTAGCTACTTTCAAACGATCTGTACCACGTGCCAAATTGCAAATCGATATCTCAATTTGCCTCGGTGTCAGACGCAGGTAGACAAATATCCACGGCACGATCCTTTTACCCCTTAGGATACTTTTACCCTTATACTCCTTCATACCGTCGTTTTGGATACCGATCCCTCCTCTCCCCATTTTCTACGCATCCATCGATAAACCTGCCTATCATTTAACGTCACCGATTTTACACCGCTAAATATAACGTATTTTCGTTTTTATCTCCTATTCGTGACATTCGTCTAAATGTGAGCGTGTGTGTGTGCAATGCCTAATGCACATCAAATATGATACCTACGAAGTTGCCTCGATATTTTTCGTAGAAATATTCGAAACTTCGAAAAATATTTTGGCATAAATGATCAATTATTTTTTAGTTCATTTGCTTAAACATTTCTTAAGAGAATTTATCGGGCATAATATATATATATATATATATATATATATATATATATATATATATATATATATATATAGCAACCGTAAATTGTTGAATAAACAATGCTTTTTAATATACCGATGAAGTTTGTCATTTACAGGATTTACTGTTATTGCTACTATGAAACATGCATCAGCGTTCATCAATCAATGCGCAAGATGGCATTTCTAATGACAAGGTAATGGAGGACAAGCACATTTGCAACAATGCTATTATGGTATAGCCTTATGCGACTATAGTATTCTAAAAATAAAATTTCTCCGAAGGAAAATGTTTTCTTCTGAAGAAAATGTACCCCGAAGCTATTATGGAAATATTGTTATATAATAATTTATTCTCTTTTATAAGATAACAAAAAGAAACATATTCTTTCATATGGCCTTCTAATATTCTGATCGATTTGATTTAATAGTTAATATTTTCGCCAATGTACATATGTAGTAAATATATTATATCATGTTCCAACATATGCACATACGTATCGCATTCTCCGTACAAAGTTGTTTAATGTTACATACTCGACATCAGCTTGATGAAAGTTCATGTCAGTTACGATATACCGGATACTATTTCTGAATGGGACGAAGCGTTCGATCGACGTACATACTATCGACAGACTATTCATCCTTCCACAAGGTATGACTACCATACGATATCCGTGTTAATTTTCGAATATGCTTGTCCATTTCATTGAATGATTCACTACATCCTGTGACAAGATTAATTCGATATATCCTATGCATATGTGTGTGCATATTTGTATCATATATGTGTATATATATATATATATATATATATATATATATATATATATTATTACTAATAAAAAATACACACGTAACTCTTGCATTCATTTTGAAAGTATCTTTAGTTAAAATAACTGAACAGCTCTGGTCACCCTATTCCCATTTTCCCCTTTTTTTAGCTTACAGTAGATCTTTGATATATTCAATATTTAATCGCATAAACCCAACGAGGATAATCGGTTAGATGGAAATAACGGATAAAAATTACCTTTCTGACCGAGTAAAAATGAACCGAGATTCAAACTGATTATCTTTTCATACGAATTCTTTAATTCCATAGCATCACGGCGACCAGTTTTCAAAAGATACTAAAACGCTTGCTACCTGATCTCGAGAAAATTCTATTTTCATAAAGACGAGAATTTTGTACCTCTTGAAATAATACCAAAATGTTTGGTCAGTATTCAAACGAAATTTTACTCTCTGATTAGATTATGCGTATATCAACGTTTAGTTAAGCTTTTCAACGTTTCGTATTTATCTTACTTATATTGTATTCTTTTTCCGCAAATTATTCGAATGGGTATGTGCTTTTATTGATAAAGTAAGTCTTATTTGATTTTATTCATTAATAATATTATATTTCGAATAATAACGTATTTTCAATCAAAACAATATTCAAATATTTCTTAAAATCGCATAACTTTTCGTAATAGGGTTAAAAAATTAAAAAATTCTGAAATTTTAAGTTGATATTATTTCGTCGATTTTTGATCATATTTACAATACATATAAGACACAAATAAGATGATCGGTTTTAACAAAATTTATACATATTTTGTTTTGTTACAAAAAATCTTGTGACAAACAATTCCTTTAATTTCGCTATAAATTCAGAACACTTCATCTACAAAAAAAATCTAGAAAGAAAAGAGAGAAAAAGTTATAAAGTTATTTAATTTGAAAAAGTATCCGAACATTTGTGTAACTCGCTGTATTAAGTCGAATGAAGAAACGAATGAGGGTGAAATAAAACAGATCGAATATATCGAATCTGTCCCGGCCTAAATTAAGAGAAATTAGTGAGGATAAACGAATAACAAAGCGATTATCGATTTACACCTTTCGCAATTAAAACGTTCGTGAAGAAAAAAAAAGAAATCGAAAAAAATGGACGAACAGCTTTGAAATTAAACGGATAAAACGTGATCGATGTGAAAAAATATAAGATTGAGAATGTCTCTTATTACGAATAGATCGTGAAATTAAAATGATATTTAATATGATAGTTAATGACTCACCCATACCAAAATACACCCAGAAAAGATCTGTTAATTTCTCGTAATATGATCACTTACCTAAAACAGAAAAATAATCATACATTATATTACGTTGTATTTCTAATTTAAAAATTAGAACGAAACGATAATTTTATTCTGATGATAATTATACAAAGAAGAGAAAGAAGACTTTCTGATATGCTGTTGGACAACGAGATACTTTAAAAGTAGAATATATTTTAAATTAAAATGTTTATTATAAAGAACATAAGTAAGATGGAAAAGAAAGATGGCCAACAGAGCAACATAAACGAGCTACTAAAACAACTAATTATAATCGTGATACTTCTTCTTTCTTTCCCTGTGTTGTATCTTTCTTTCTCTCCTTTATTCTCCTTTTTTTTGCCCTTTTCCTTTCTTACGCTTTTTTACAACGAAATTTATATTTTGTCGTCAGTGTATTACTTTAATGAGAGGACATTTAATTAGTATAATTTTGTTAGCACACATACAGGACGATACATCAAGTGTATTATTATTTTTTACGAAAATGCATACATATATACAAGAAAAAATCGAGCTCGTAGAATATGTTGTTGTGTTTCCATAGCTTTTTCCATTTCCAACATGATTAATTGAGAAGCTCTTTCTCTCCCTTTCTCTCTCTATCTTTCTATATATATATATATATATATATATATATATATATATATATATATATATGAAAATAAAGTAATAACGAGACAAGAAATGGAATGAGTGTGTAGAAAATATATGGTTATACGACGATCGTTGAATTTGTGAAAGTTTGTCAATTATTTTTCCCTCTTTCACTTTCAACGATTTCAACGAATAACGATAGAAATATTACGCTTTCTTAAAAATTAACTAAACCAGAATTTCTAACTCGTAAGAATATCATTTCTGTGTGTGTGTGTGTGTGTGTGTGTGTGTGTATTTGTGCTGTAGGTTTAGTGTAAAAAATACAACGCTTAAAGTATGAATCGATATTCGATTACTGTCAGACCCAACAGAACGTCCTGTCAAATATCTGAGAACTTTTCGTTGATACAAGTAACACAGAATCGGTTATCTGTCACATCTGGCAAAGTATATAATAAAATGTAGAAAATTTTTAATTAACCGTTCTTCCGAACATGATCATTTAACATTATGAGATTAATTGAAAATAATGAAAAAAAAAAACAATTTGCAAAAGAAATTTGTAAAAAAAATAAAAAAATGAAATATCATGGAGCAAAGGCACGATGAATAAACAAGTCGGCAAACGAAGATAATATACGGGCACACTGTTTGAATGGAATGTCTTATAAATAATAATAACCTATAAGGGTATAGGGTAAAAATCAATATACATACGTAGACATTTATTTGATCGATATTTCACCTACATATAATAAATAATGTATTATTCAACTATCATTACATATGATGATGAGTCAGATGTAATAGTCATACGACATGTAACAAAACAGAGTTCACAAATTTGATATTCAAATTACTAGAATGTTATTCTTTTGATATTTGTCAAACAAACAAGAAATAGAAGAAAAGAAGACAAAAAATCGAGAGAGAGAGAGAGAGAAAAGAAACAATAACAAGCAAATATGAGTGAAAAGTTTATAAAAATGAAGTATTGGAGAAATCAAACGCGGGGTGCGTTTATATCGCAGCAGAGCGTGATCTTTTCCGGTAGGAAAAATCGCGATGGCTTTGCTCTTGCGGAAGATTGTTGAAATTTCTGGATGAAACGCGTCGTTTATACGGACGCGGCAATCGGTGGGCACATAATGCAGGAGAGATTCACGGTTCGTCGCTTTAAAAACGAGGTGAAGGATGCCGTTTGTGAAATCGGCTGTGGAAAGACAAATCCGCTGTAGAGGTTATTGATTCGACTCCCTCTTCCACCCACCTACTCTCCTCCATCCCCCCTCTCCCTCTCTCTCTCTTTCTCTCACGGCTGCAATTCAGCCCCCTCCCCCAACCCACGCGAGCCATTCTCTCTACACTCCGCAATCGTCGCCGTAGCGTCCTACGTATGACTGCAGTGCCGTCATATTTTCTAACCATTCCCTTTCTCTCCTCTCCTTCGTCTCTCTCTCTCTCTCTCTCTCTCTCTCTCTCTCTCTATCTCTCTCTATCTATCTATCTATCTATCTATCTATCTATATATCTATCTATCTATCTATCTTTTTCCCCTCTATATTCCGTCGTAGATCCACTTTACTCTCGTAAGTTCAAACGGAATGAACGAAAACGCGGTCCTTTTATCCCATTTCCCTCACCCCAATTTCAAAATACCCTAAGATCTACCCAACGGAAAACTTTTTGGACGAACTTTCGAAAAGATGCTGCTCTTTCAACGAGTCGAATCAAACAGAAACTTACTTCGTATTGAAACTGAATCGTTATATTCATCGATAACAACAGACACACACGCGCTTATTGGAGCGCAACAATCTTACAATTTCCTTGAAGCATAGATATTTAAGAAATATTTAAGAGAAAGGAAAGAAAGAAAGTTAAAAAAAAAGAAAAAGAAAAAGAATTAAAAAAGAAGAAGAAAAAACGAAGCGGATACATCAAAATAGAAATGATATGGTTCTAGCATTAGAAGTTGGATCGAAATAATGTACTTTGTGAAGAACCTTGGCACAAAGAAAGTGTCTGCGATCATCCAACAGGATTTCCCGCCTTTTTCTCTCCTTTTCCGAACCGTCGCGTACGCTTGCTTCAGAGTGTTCTCTCTCTCTCTCTCTCTCTCTCTCTCTCTCTCTCTCTATCTACCTATCTATCTATCTCTATCTTTTTCATTCTCAACGCTTGCTCTTCATCCTCTTATCTTTGGAGTAGTACCAACTTTTAACTAGCGCAAAACAAAGGAGCTTTGGCACGTACTTGCGGAACTATCTACCACTCTCCCAGTTTCTCTTCACCTCTCCCTTTCCCTCCTCCCTCTCTCTCTTTCTTTCTCTCTCCCTCTCTCTCTGTCGCTCTTTGTCTCCGTCTCTGTCTTTCTTCCTTCTATCTGTAGCTAACTCTCACCCTTTGGCGCTGCATATTTCACGACTTCTTCGAAAGAAGTAAACTTGTAGCTGATCACAAGATCTACCTCCTCCCTCTTGCCTTGTGAGAATTAATGGTCTCGATACTCGTGGGTGCTCGACGAAAACGTCGAAATAAGATGAAGAGGTCGCGACTTTCCTTTCGCCCTTTCTCCCTCTTCTCCTTCTCTACCTCATTTTCTTTTTCCTCTTTCTCTTCTTTCTTATTGTCCTTGTCCTCCTCCTTCTCCTCTTCTCATCTTCTTTCCTTCCTTCGCTTCCCTTCCTCTATTACTTCCCTCTCGTTATTCTCTCTTCTTCTTCTTCTTCGGCTTTTACTTCGATGCACTTGAATTTATCGTCCTACAGCTTCACAAAACGCTGACCCGTTTAATGTCCCATCGTAGAATATTCCTACGATTTATTGTATTCCCGTAAGTCCCATTCTTCTATTGATTTTTTATTTTATTTCATCTTATTTTATTTTATTTCTTCGCTAATCCGTCAATGTGTATTCTTCGTTCTTCAACCTTTCGATCGTTAATATATTTATTTAAGAAAAAAAAAGGAAAAATAGCAAAATTCAAAGTAATATCTTTATTTCGGCGTTCATTCCTTCCAAAGTGAAATCGAAATAACGAAATATTTTTCACTTTCAACGATACGTTTCGCAAGATAAATTTAATTAATTTTTACGATATCAATCATCCTCGTATTATCGATGTAAAAAAAAAGAAATAATCTATTATTTAATACTATTATTCCTTTTCATTATCAGTCCTTTTTTCAGAATGTCCTCTCTCATCTCCGTGACTAGATATCTTCATTTCTTTGAACGCACATACATCTATATAATATATGCATTCACGAGTTTTACAGTTTAAGTACTATAGCAGGTAAATGCCATTTTAGCTCGAGGCTTTGCAGCTAAAATCATTTTTATTAGCATTTACCGAGCTCTCACGTCAAATTGCGACTTTTACCTTTTTCATGAATTTCATTTATAATTGTCAAAAGGAACAAAGCAAAAAAGTTAGAAAAATTTTCACAGTCGACAAATGCGACTTTCATACGAAAACATTAATCTCCGAATGGAATGTCAAAATATAAGCAAGTATATATGAACAAAGTTAATTATATGCAATTATAAAAAATACATTTATTAATTAATAATCTTTATTAATAATTCGAAAATATAATCGATAAATAGTTCGAATTAATAGTACTTCGTATTGAATGAACCACGCCGAACTAATTTCTTTTATAAACGTAAAACGGTTCGGTTAATATGAAATTCTGAGAGGAAGATTTTCAATGTAACTATCTAGCAAGTAATGTATAAAAAGGAAATACAAAAATAAAAATATAAAATATAAAAAACAACAAAAAAGAACAGAGCAACATCGACGGAAACGAGAATATTTTTGTTTCCTTCCATTTGTTTTCCATCTCTGATAGGTCGTATCCATTACAGTTGGTCGATTCGTGGCTCACGTCCTGCTACTACTATTACTATTGGTAAGTAGTTCAAGCTATAAAACAGCATTCTAATGTAAGGCCGGAAAAGGTATATAAGTAAAAACATTGCCTTCTCGTTTTACAATCGGTCCGTGACTACTCTGAATATCTCTTACTTCCGCGAGTCGTGATTATTTTCTTTGTTTCTTTCTTTCCTTTTTTTCTTTTTTTTCTTCTTCCCTCTGTCCTCATTCGAATCGATAAAGTAAGTGAGAGTATCTCGTGGAGAGAGTTATATGAATCATAAATTATGTTGAATATTCGTGGTATATTATACGCGTTCGTGCTTATTCCGTTCAGTAAAGTTATACATACCTTTGGTATCATATTTCTCGACTAACTTAAAATCAATCGAGTATATACATACGTATATATTACTTCATATTACACTATGGTTTGAAAAGTGTGTGCAAAGAAAATCTAATGCATTCTTCTTAAAACGCAAGAAAATAGAAAAAGAACACATTGGAGTAGGAAGTAGGACAGTATAATATTTTGTCGAAAATAATAGAAGTGAGATCGTAGAAATTTATTTATCGTGATAATATTATGAATTTACGATGATAGAAATTTCTCTTCTCTATTCACGAGGAGTTCGTGGACGAGGAACGTGGGAATAAAGTTTCTATGGACGAAGTGTTACCAAGTATTTTTCGAAAGTCAAAAGAAATCATGTACATCACAAAGGACGTATGAATTCTACTTAACATTAATGCTTAGAGATCATACGAAAGTTATTATCGATTCGTTCGTTCGACCGATAGAATAAGTTATGTTTTCAAAAAGAGCATTCTGTCCAGACAATGAGTATTCACGATTAATATTTCACTGTATATCGCGGACTTCGAAAGTACAAAGTGCGAGATTATTAAGCCTGTCTGCTCTCCAATCGAAATGAATCTCGAACAGATGGTCATCGAATGTTGATCGATCGAATGAACGAACGAACGAACGATATTCGACTCTGTTCCGGAACTATTTTACCTAGTTTTATTATTCTCTATGTTTACCTGGACCTTGTCAATGCCAGACAATAAGATAAATATATCGATAACGATAGTAAAAAAAGCAATTAGTTTCATACAAATAAATACGAATAATAATTAGATAAAACATGTTATTATAATATTTTTTCTTTTTTTTTCTTTTTTTTTCATGAAATCAATAACTGTAAAACATACTAGAGACGAAACGTGTAAAATCGATGGCATTTATGGTATTCAAGTTAGTAGATAGTTTTTAACTTGGAACATCATTTGATATTTAATAATATCTGTCTTAAACTTTTGCTGTAAGCTCTTTGTAAAATACAGTTTCACAGGTCACGGCTTAAGTGAGACAGGATTTAGTACGTTACCGATAGTAAGGGTAAAATATTACCAAGATAAAGACAATGGCGGCGTGCTCATTTATAACATGAAAATTGCAAACGATATAACGATAAATTGATAATAACTTATATATCAGAATAATTATATTAAATGACATGGTATCTGTAACACGATGTATCCATTCGTTAAGTTGCTTGTAAAATTACGTCATTGATTAATAATAAATATTTCGAATAAAGTCATCGAATTGAAAAATTAATTCCTCTGAGATACAATTATCAAATAATGAACAAACATTATCGAATACCAAAAGATCATATTGATCAATTTAAAAGCGAAATCATAAATACTTTAATCAAAAAACAAAAAAAAATCAAAAAGAGAGAATGTAAATAACATACGTTATCTAGGATTAAATAGATATTTAAGCTCATTGCAAACATACGAAGTATCATAATAATGCGACGTATTAAGGATATGCGACGTAATAAAGGATTTAATAATAAAACTATTAATTCTATACATAAAATCGTTGGAAATGAATTAATGTACTATTATCTATGAGAGAGAGAGAGAGAGAGAGAGAGAGAGAGAGAGAGAGAGAGATGTATTAATTAAAATTTTAATAAAGTTATCGGTAAATGGAAAGAAATCTATAACCTAAATTCAATCTTTTATATAACTCATCCTTCCGTGTCTGGTCTCGTTCGTCAATTCGAAGGGATTCGAGAGAAAAGATGATAAAATATTAGAGACGAGAGAAAAGAAAAGAAAAAAAAAACAATAAAAGATAGAAAGAAAGAAAAAAGATATTTTTATCTATAGATTGAAATTGTTATAATGATTCGCCGGTCCGTATATTTACCGGTTATCGGGAATACTTTATAGCGTGGATGTTCCGCTTATAAAGTTCATTAATCCCATTTGAATGAAAGTTTCGAACAATGGCCGTGGGAAACGTCGTCTGTCCTTTCTCAAGCTTTCCTTCTTCCACTACTTCCTCGTCGATCGATTTTAGCGAGTTCCACTTTTCTCTACATACCATCATAAGTCATTGTCAGTCACTCTATCTGTTCTTATGTTCTGTTCTGTAACCATACACTCGAAATTGACGAACATGATGTTAGAAACTCGAAACGACATAGTCATTGCAGAACAGTGTATATAATTGTTTTTCCTTTTTTTTTGTATTTAAAAAAATTTCTATATACCTATGATTAAACGGTCTAACGTAAAATTAAATTTTATTTTAATCTATATGGCATATTAACCGATCGAAATATCTTTTTTCTTCATTGATAATTAATCATTCGTACTTGCTCAAATAATAACATATAATGATGATGATGATGATGATGATGATGATAATGATGACGATGATGATGATGATGATGATGATGATAATAATAATAATAATAATAATAATAATAATAATAATAATAATAATAATAGTAATAATAATAACAATAATAATAATAATAATAATAATAATAATAATAATAATAGTTATAATAATGGTAATAGTAATGATAATAATGTTCTCTCTAGCACTGTACAGAAATTTCAATATTAATTATTAATATGTCGAAAGCAGATACCATTTGTTACATTTATCCCAACGGAATAGAATATTCTACAAAGCTTAGGAAATGAAAGGACCTGTATATATGCAGCTTTATTTGCACGCGTCCAAGGCGGATGCTTCATAAGCACGCTCTTCAAGTGACTCATTTAAACAATAATAACATCATCATATTTCATATTGTTGGATCATAATTTGTACAATGTTAATATCGAGGAGATTTTAATAGACAATACAAATTATATTCTAATGGATATAATGAATGTATAAAAAATTATCAAATTAAAAAGTATACACATGAAAGTAAAACGCCACATTAGCAACAATTATGCTTGTCTTCGTAATATAAAGTAATCAAACAATTAGTCTACGTTATAATTTAAAGCAATAATTTTTGCACGATAATTATAGCACATAGAGATCGTCATGCGTAAACTTTTATTTACATTCAATTGAAAAAATTCTTTTATTATGATATAAAAAATTAATTATAGTAAAACATTTTTTGTACAAAGCGATATCATAATTCATTAAAAATTGGAATAATTAGAATTATCCGTTAAAGTTTAATCGATCGAAAATGAGTAAAAAGATGAAAGGAAGAAGAATAAAAAGAAGAGTTTACAAAACTATTAGAAGTTGCAATAAATTTATTTTATCGATGGCACGCTAGCGTTTTAGGAGTAAAAGCCACAGAGCTCGATAGCATCCACTCTGCGGCAGTTGTAACCCTCGAGTTTAAGGGAAACTCGCAACCTGATTCAGATTCAATTTACCGG
Source organism: Dolichovespula saxonica (assembly GCA_911387935.1). Classification (NCBI taxonomy): domain Eukaryota; kingdom Metazoa; phylum Arthropoda; class Insecta; order Hymenoptera; family Vespidae; genus Dolichovespula; species Dolichovespula saxonica. The sequence goes on along the minus strand of OU427003.1, from coordinate 836,808 downwards.
ATTGCCAACAGACTGTCCTGTTTTGTTTACAAGCGTATCCTACGAATCGTTCGGCCACGCTTCTTCCGATTACGCGCGGTTTTTAATCCGACGAGACGCCTCGAAGCTTTCAAAACTGGATAATCGGAAATTGCGATCGACGTAGCAGTGTTCGATTAACTTGCAGATGAATCTAATTCATCGGGCTTGCCGAAAAAATCATAACTTTTGCTCTCATTCGTATACGACATCAATTATTTATATTCGTTTCTTTTTTTATCGATCTATTCAATAATCTACATGCACTGCACGTCTCTGATTGAAATTATAGTATAAAGCAAAATACGATAAAATACGTAGTACGAATTATACAAAAATAGGAAAAAATATTAGAATGAATGAATAAACGAAGACATTTTAAAAATCCAACTTTTCGATATATATATTATTTTAGTAACTTAATATTAATTATTTAGTAAAACACTGCAATGCAATCGACCTTACTCAATCTTATTTCTTGTTATAATTCAAATCGTTTTCTTTATTTTAAAGCGATATAAGTTCCACATTGAAATATTTAAGAGTTTAAGTTTGAAGTAATTAAAAAATAGTCATGTTTAATAAAAATAGTAATGTTTATAAAAGAATACAAAATCTGTTCATTATTAATATATGATAATAATTAATAATATTGTTAAAAGAAAAGTAAGATTTACTTTTTTTCTTTTCTTTTTTAACTACAACTGGACTTACAACACTTTTAATGATATCAAATTTTATAAACACTAATATAATAGATATTAATTTCAAAATTATATTTTAACTGAAGTAGACGATACGCATACGTAATTATATTTTACTCAAAGTAGATGACAAATATACATAGGTAAACGTAAGTATTATTAATTAATACGTAACTATTTATATATTCATTTATTCCTTTTAATAAATTTTATTAAATTAAATGACTACATATCAATTATAAAACACTGTGATCGATATGTTTTTCGATAATAATGAAAAAGAAAAAAATGTTTTCTCTTTTTAACATCGACCTAAATCGATCAATAATTACTTTCTGAAAGTTCAAACGTTTAGTATACATTTAACGGTATCTCCAAGTGCTAAGGGCGATCCATGGAAATCTAATTTTAACGATATTCTCTCTCTCTCTCTCTCTCTCTCTCTCTCTCTCTCTCTCTCTCTCTGCGATCATCTCGAAGCTTCTTTTTTTATTCTACCAACTAAACTTCGTTCTCGCGAACATAAAAACTGTTTTTAATTTACGATTGGTAGCAAGGACGACGACGACGACGACGGTTGCCACGGTAAAAGTCCGTGTTTTAATTAACGCGAGGCGTATTTCGTATGTCTGCCACGATACGCAGCTTTTAAAATTCTTGAGTGTATTGCCAATAAAATCGTTTTACCAGCTCTTTCTTTTTCAACTATACTACCCCTTTCTCGTTCTCTCTCTCTCTCTCTCTCTGTCTCTCTCTCTCTCTCTCTCCCTCTCTCTCTCTCTCTCTCTCTCTCTCTCTCTCTCTCTCTCTCTCTCTGTCTCTCTCCCTCTCTCTCTCCCTCTCTCTCTCCCTCTCTCTCTCTCTTTCTCTCTCTTTCTCTCTTCGAAACTGATGGTGAACGACGTTTGAAGAGCAACTCGAAACGACGGAAACGTTAATTAAAATTCAGATGGCGCAGATTGGAGAAATTTTTATTTTCACCCCAAAAAAATTTCTCGTAATGTATAGTCTAAGTCAGGGATTCTCAAAGTGGGGTACGCCATTAAAACTTAAAGGTACGTGCCGTGGTAGATCAAACGAAACTTCAAAAACAAAAAAAAAAAGAAAGAGAAAAAGAAAAAAGGAAAAAAAATGTTGTTCCATAGAGTCCCCTCCAATATACTCCTGAAGTAGTTCGAGATCGAACTTTTTGAGACACTCTGTATGTCATTTACATAATTAGTACTACAATTATAGTTTTATCTACTTATACAAGAGATATACCAGTTAGATACACATTTTTAAGAGGTTACATGAAGCATAAGAGATTGAGAATCCCTGGTCTAAGAATAAGTAGATCAAAAAAACGAAGAGAGACACAGAGAGAGAGAGAGAGAGAGAGAGAGAGAGAGAGGGAGAGAGAGAGAGAGAGAAAGAGAGAGAGAGAGAGAGTAAGAAAGAGAGAAAGTGCAATAAAAATTGATGTATTGGATATACCTACGTTTTCGTTGTACATTTCAACCGCCCCACATCCTTTTTCTTTTCGCGTTTCTATTTACTATAAAATTTTTTTCCTCCCTTTTTTTTCTACCCACTTTTTCGCCTAATTATGAATGGAAAAATATATATAAATAATAGAAATGCGAGAACAATAATATAAAAAACATTGGAAAATTATTTTATATATATATATATATATATATATATATATATATATATATATATATGTAATAGGAAACGAAAAGTTATTTCAATAGTTCGATATTTCGATTATTTGATACGTGAAAATATTATCTTGATGCATAATAAATACGTTGTACGATATGTTTCGCGTTTCGCATAGAAATGTAAAACGAACAAATAACGATTTATTCATTAATCTCTATTCCACATTGCATTGGATGTAGGAGAATTTAAATATTTCAATAATTCAATTTTCCATGAAAATAAGATGGGAGTAAATGTATTTCTTTCTCTGCTTCAGTAGATTGTTTCGATTAAATACCATCCATTGCGAGATCCGATATGGAAAATAGAGAATAGTGGAGAGGGTAACATGCTAATGGGAGAAAGAACAAAGGATTTTAAGAATCCGGAAAAAAAGAGAGACAAACAGACAGATAGAGAAGAGAGAGGGTAGGGTTCGGAGAAGGATAGAAGAAAATAGAGGGACAGAGATATAAAGAAAAGAGTAAAGTAAAGTGTAGCCATGAACGTGATAAACGAGACACACTTCCGTGAAAGAAAATTCGAAGAATAGGAGATTATTGGAAAGGATAGAAAAGAAACAAAGATAAAGCGGCGATCGAAGATTCCATGAAAAAGATCACTCGGTAGAATCTATAAAAGTGCGAACGAAAATGGACCGATTTTCTTTTATCGGCCAAGGCACGACTAAATCCCAAATTGATAACAACTAAACACGTGAATTATGATTCTCTTCCTGGGAAAGGATTGACTATTCGATCGTTCGTGGTTACAGAAATGTGCTAAATAAATAACAAATCTGTATTGTAATTGACAGTGATAGTAATTCGAAAAATTTGTCATAACACATTAGATGTGTCTATAAAAACAAATACCTTTGTTAGATGCTGTTTGTGTATCATTATTTTTTGGATGGGTGAGTGGGGAAGGGATAGGATTAATTTGATTCATGACGGTGAGCAACCGTCAGAAACACCATAACAATGTTAAAAATTCCGCCGATTGGTGTCTTCCACTACAGTGAATGTGTTAATAAATATTTATTAACTTTTTTTCAATATATATATATATATATATATATATATATATATATATATTATATTAATATATATAGATTATATCAACATATATATATTATATTACTTCATAATTTTTTATCAATTAATAATAAGTATTTGGTAAAATAAAAGGTCAGTACATTGGTTGAATATTATGTGCAATATAAATAATTAAGTAATCTGGTTTGCCTCACTTATATTACGTATTGATATTTTATTATAAACACTGATCATTTATTATAAATAAGTTTTATCTAAATAAAAAATTTTTAATTTAGATAAAATGTTAAAGACTATTCACCCAATAAATAGTGAAACTTTTATCATTTCCTTTTCTTTTTCTTTGTATAGTTTATCTTTAACAGAAACGTCATCACTTTGAACTCGAATCCATCATCACTAAAATCGGAGTTTTCTTTCTCTCTCTCTCTCTCTCTCTCTCTCTCTCTCTCTCTCTCTCTCTCTCTCTCTCTTAACATTTTCCACAGCGTAAGTTCGAGACAAGAGGGTAGGAGGGTTTATGACGGGCAATAACAAGGTGCGATTACCACCCAAGTAAAATCGGTTGAGAAAAGCCTGAGGATGTCGCAATTTGCGGAGCTTTTATGCGCATCTCGCGCACTTGGTACGTCCATAGTGTCACGAAAGAAGGAGGTAAAAAGAGAGAGAGAAAGAGACAGAGAGAGAGAGAGAGAAAGAGAGAGAGACAGACAGACAGACAGACGGAGACAGAGATGAGAAGAAAAAGAAGAAGACGAAGAAGAAAACGTAAAAGGAGATAGAAAGGAAAATTTTTAAGGTAAGAGAGAGTTCGTCTGGATAATCCAACTCTTCTTCTAAATTGCTTTGGCCGTGAAAATCATCAGACTAAATCCTGAGGATCAAGGAATGCCTAATTCCATTTCCGTCGAATAACGCACGATCTTTCCTTTGTAGAAAAATCGATTTGAAGGCGTCGAAATAGGGATAGGTTGAAAAGTGCCACTGTAGTTATTACTCGTAGATACTGACGAGAAACGACAGAATACCAAGTTGCAATGTCGGAAGTACAATAAATTTTATCCCTTTTCAGTTTCCCCGACACTTCGTTACACCTCGTTGCTCGTTACTTTCCTAGAAAGGGCCGAGAGGCAAACACCAAAAGAGGAAAGAAAGAAAAAAATAAAAAAGAAAGGAAGAAAAAAAAACTTGTCGGGTCCTTGACGTTGTCTTCCTAAATTAGAAAGATAAATCATTTGTTTTGTTCTGTTTCATTTCATCGTTGTTTTACCGATAACTAAATGAATACATTTACATAATCTTCTCAAATTTTCGACAATTCCTTTGTCTGTTATCGATTTACTACGTTCATTCTATATTAATTAATTATTATATAAAAACGATAAAATTAATATTGATTGATAAAAAAAAATTGATACAATGAATATTCCTTGGAATATCCTGATGAGTTTAGATCCGAACAATAAAGAGATTATCGCGTTTTGCTTGTTTCAAGGTCTATGTTACATTTTGCTTCAATAATATCCAATACACTTTTCGATCGGTTTATCGTTTACCAAGCGTTCCAATTAAAATGAGAGTTATTTATCAGAATTATTTATGAGTTTATACTCGTCATATGCATCTTTAATATAGATATTTGATAGCATTATATTAATAATCGTTCATTCAAATAGAAATATTATTATATACGATTTCTATAAATATGAAGAATTAATGTTATAAATTTTATTTGTTTGTTCGGTAAGTTACATATGAAAGTAGGTGAGTTTTCGATAAACAATGATAATTGATTGAGACGAGGAGGAGGAGAGGGGGAAGAAATTTATTTTAACAATATTAATAACAATATCGGTAATGGTAGATATCGTTTTTCATGCGACACATTCTACTTTCGTACAAAATTCAAATTTCATATAAACCGACGGAACGTGGCTTATGCATAAAATATAAAAGGAATATGGAAAGAAGAATATTGAAAGCTTTGGATGTAGATATCAGTATAAAATAAAAGATAAAAATCAATTGTAAATCGTATACGAATTTAAATTGTAAATGTATCAGTTGATTTGCATACTCATCAATTATATTATAGTTATGATTATATATATATATATATATATATATATATATATATATATATATATATATATTTCTTTTTTAGATTCCATCCAACACTTTTAATTAAACTTAATTTAATTATACTCACATTTACCGCATATATTTCAAATTAATGAAATCATATGATAAATGAAAACTTATTTATTATATCTACATCAGAATTTAAAATATCCAAAAAAAAGAAAAGGAACAAAAAATATGAAACGAAAAAAAATTCATATAAATAACAAACTTAATAATTCTAGTTTCATACGACGCGTTATACACAAACACCCGCTCGCACATATGCACGCACGCACGAATGCACATGTCGCGATGAAAGGCACACGAATATACAAAAATGCAGAGAGCTAGAGAAAATAAAATATTTCTT
>OU427003.1:803824-830648 GCA_911387935.1 Dolichovespula saxonica | reverse complement strand
CATCGTGTCCTCTCTCAGTCTCTCAACCAGACTATCTCTCTCTCTCTCCTTCCCTCTCTCCCTCTTTCTCTCTCTATCTCTCTCATTCTATCTCTCTATTTCTTTCTCTATCTTCCTTTCTCTATTTTTCTCTGAGCTATGGGACGGAATTAGAAGGGCGGATAAACGTAACGATGCCGTCACTCAATAAACCCGACTTCGCTTCCTTTTCGTTCCTTTACGAGCTGATTCTACGAACGAAAGGTTTTTCTTTTTGTTTTTTAACTTTCTTTCTTTCTTTTTTTCTTTCTTTCTATAGAAAAGCAATGGACTCTCTTGAACGATCGACCGATCCCACTCTCCCTTTCTCTCTCTATAATCATTTTTCTAAGTGCTAATTCTAAGATAATTTCCATTGTTAATGGGATGGAATTTATAGTCGTGTTATACTTTCAAACATAGTTTTCAAATGACAAACAACGAAGAACACTTTCAAAAATAATTCGAAAATTCATCTCTCCCTCGTAAGACTATAGTATTCTAACTTCAAATCCCCATTTTTTCATTTAATTAAGATTAAATTAAGTATATATATACATATATATATATATATATATATATATATATATATATATATATGTTATCTGTATACGTCGGTATACAGATAAATATTTATCTAATGTTTTCATTAAACGATTCAAAGAGTTAATAATTTATTCAAAAGAGTTATGAACAATCGCACTTGCATTGTTTCCATTGTTTTCTAATAGTCAAAAGACGGTTACTCGAGAAATAATAATAAAATTTGTGCAATAGTAGTAACGTTAACGTAATAGAAGTTGAAATCGAGAATATATACGTATATTCACTGGCTCTGCTCCAAACCGGTGGATACCAACAGTTTTACTTTGTATCGCGTACACGCTTACATACTCATGAATTTAGTGCGCGTGCGTGTGCGTGTGCGTGTGCGTGTGCGTGCGTGCGTGCGTGCGTGCGTGCGTGTGTGTGTGTGTGTGTGTGCGTGCGTGTGTGTGATAGATCGAAAGCTTTTTAGCCTGGCTTTCCGTTGATGTAGAAAGGACTATGCGCGACGACGTGAACGTGGTTTATGATACACCCGTTAAAATTTCTGGCTTGAGTCTAGGATTAGGTTTACGGGCATACGGTCTTGGACAAGTTCCTTCGTAAATTCATAAACACTTTTCAGAGATAGACCGAAGTAGATCTATGTAAGAGAGACAACGAAAAATATAAATTCCATATTCCGTTTTGGAATAAACCTGATCGAGATAATTGAGAATTAAGTAAGCCGAAGCGAAATCATGAAAATTTAGAAACGATTTTACATGGATAACGAGTGTCACATTTATCAAAGGCTTAAACGAACATAATCATCAAGCGAAATAGTATTAAAAATTTTGTTAAAGACGCATTCTTGGTTCCTTTAATCTATCGCAAAATAGAATTTAACAAGAAATAGAAAGAGAAAGAGAAAGGAAATAAAAGAAGAGCTCGTTAATTGTATGAGTTAAAGAGTTTTATGATAAGTAACGGGGTCCCTTTTTTACAGGTTAACACATAGTTGATATAGAAAATGAAAAATGAATAAGAGAATAGTTTAAAACGTTTATTTATTAAAAAGGTTAAAAAACGAACTGGTCAATTATAAAAGAGCGGATTATTTTTTACCAAGTAAAATTACACGAATCTATGTAACGAGAATGTCATTTATATGCTCGCGAAACGTATCATTCAGTGATATTCTCAGCTAGACAAAACGGAGTATTTACTCTGTGCGTCTATAAATGCATACGGACGTGATCATAAATTTTCTTTCAAAGTAAAACAGAAGGGGAAAAGGAACAATGAATAAGAGTAAAAGTGAGAGTAAGAGAGAGAGAGAGAGAGAGAGAGAGAGAGAGAGAGAGAGAGAGAGAGAGAGAGAGAGAGAGAGAGAGAGAGAGAGAGAACAATAACCTGCAAGGAATTTATTGCACGCGAATTTATCACGCTCGCTACGCTTTGAATAATTGAAGCTAGTGTCAAGCATTTCGATCGAAACTATTTTCCCTTTTCCCTTTATCTCTCTGCTACCTTTATCTCTCTCTCTCTCTCTCTCTCTCTCTCTCTCTCTCTCTCTCTCTTTCTCTCTCTTTTTCTGTTTCTTTCTCTCTCTTTATCTCTATCCCTATCTCTATCTATACATCTATCTAGCCATCTCTTGGCTGCAAATTGGCCGCTTACGTAATATGTTTATCGCTTCGAAAATGATCGAATCAAAATGCAAATTTAATGAATTATTCAACGACGTTAAGAACATAACGTTACCACTATTTACGAACAAACGTGTATATAAACTGGTCTGTTCACTCTACCGCTAAAATGAAAAATCGTGCGTAAAACTGTCGCAAGCTTTTGCAATTCTTTCTGTCTTTCTATCTCTCTCTCTCTCTCTCTCTCTCTCTCTCTCTCTCTCTCTCTCTCTCTCTTTTCTCTCTGACAATTTTTCTCAGTGATTTTCTCCCTGATTTTCAGCGTTCAACAATCGGACAAACGTTTGGATTCCTCTCGTCAAACACTCGCTCATTTCTCGTTATATTACCTGCTGGGAAGTAATTTATGAAATAATCTAGATTTAGAGCCCCGTGTAATTACAGTTCCACGGGAAAACGTTCTCGAGTTTCGCCAAGTTTTATATTTACTGTTTCCTTTTTATGATGTTTTTAATTTGCAACAGGCCAGACATACCGTACACTTTCCACGTTGTTTAAATTTTCTATGCAACATTTCTAATTAGAAAGACTTTTCAAAGAATTTATATATTATTAATTCGTATAATTCATCACAAAGGAAACTCTTCGATAGGAACACGTATACTCATTTAATATTTTATCTTTTTAACGATGTTACGATTATACTCATTCTAAACTTATCCTAAAATACGTCGAATTAATCATTTGATTTCACTTAGAACATTAAAATGTGTACAACGGAATATCCACGTGAAATCACATAAAATACACATTATATGAGTTGACATTATACCATTTACAATTTACAATTTCTGGAAAAAATCAGTCGATCCTAATAACGCAAAAATTTATTAAAAGATTAGATATTATTTTGATCGTCGAATTTCATTTAAATGCAGTTTAAATTTATACTGTACTCAACAACGTAAAACAATTACTATGTATTACGGAAATTTCGTTAAGCTCGAAAAATGTAAACTTATGTGGTTATGTAAGTACGTATACGTATTTATATCATTTAAAATTTACAATTTATGGCAAAAAATCAGTCAAGTGTAATAATGTAAAAAATTAAGTAAAAAATTAGATATTATTTTGTTCGTTGTATTACATTTAAATGCTGATTAATTAATAGTACGTAACAACATAGAACAATTATCATGTATTACGGAAATTTTATTACGCTAGAAAAATATAAACTTATGTGAGTATGTATTTACGTATACGTATATATACATATATCTTGTTACGTGAAAAAATTTTTCCTGGATGTTATACGAAACCTTGTTACACGATAATCTACCGTAGTTTTCTTTGAAAATTCTATAGAAAACTCAGAAGTACTGGATGAATAAAATTATACATATTTACACCGTACGCGTACTATCACATGCATATATGTACATAATACACACACGCGCGCACGCGCATACACATACACACATATGAAGTAGTACTTTGAGAATATAAATTAACTGGAAACATAGAATATAGGTATAGGTATTAACGAATACGTTAGTTATTCCGTTATAGTTATTTAAAGCTTCTTCTCTTTCCCTCCGTTATTTCGTTTTCATCATACTGATATCTAGTATGCATGTAGAATATTTCACACATTTATTTTCTTTCAATGCCAGCAAAGTAGAAAGAGAAAAAGAGAAAGACAAGCAAAAACAAAAAAAGAAAAAATAAAAGGCCGATATTTTAATCCGTATAGTACCTATAACTAGAAATGAAAGTTCAACATTTTATCATGGCGTGAGTTATTAAAAACTTTGATACCTCCCGTTCGTTTTCTTTTTTTAGATGCAAACGTATATCACGAATACGCTTTGTTCTTCGATCGAACGAAAGGAAATAGAAAAATAACTCTTGTTATGACCCCGAAGCGATAATTAAAACTCACGTTTCGAGCGTTCAACAGGGACAAAAAAGATAATATATATATATATATATATATATATATATATATATATATATATATATATATAAAAGGAAAAAAAGAAGTCACAATTTGTTTTTTTCATAATTTTTCTCTAGATAAGTATTAATATCAAATGAAAATTTGCTTATTGGAAAAGTGCAAATGCTTTTCATTAAATTACTTTCTTTTTATTTTCTTTAAACTTAGATTACGACACGTATCGATATATAAATAATTATTAAAATTAAATTAATCCACCCTTACCGAAAAAAACGACGCAGAAGATGAAAAAGAAAGGACGACACATTGCGAAGTATAAAAAAAAAAATAAAAAAAAAAGAAAGAATATTGTCTCCTTGTATAATACACTTAATAACTTGAAGTAACGAACTTTCTTATCGATGAACAATTTACCAAGAGATAGAAGGAACAAACGTTAATGGATCTAATGAAGAAAATCAAAAAGAAAAGTCTTTGTGCACAGTGAATGTGTCACTCGTCGACTTTTAAAGACTAAGTGAGGAAGAAAGATTACTCGTGAAAAATAACCGTGATAATGATTTGATGATAATGATTTTATGGGTAAGCGAAAAATTTAGAAGTCTGAAAGATTATGAATTACACACAACTTCAAGAAAAACAATTCGTTGTCAGTATGAGCTCGTAAGAAAAAAAAAATTTACGGAAGATAACTTTTTATATCGACTCGTAATGAAAGTTGTTTTTTCGTCTCTTTTTTTCTTCCTTTCGCTTTTTGTTTTGTTTATTTTTTTTTTTCTTCAAATCTCGAGAATATTCCTCTTATCTTCGAAGTTTTATTGACTTCGAATTAAAGAAACCAAGGTCAACAGACCTTCAACCTTTTCAGGAATAGTACAAAGTCCAATAGATTAATAGGCAACGCGATAGGAGGGCTGGAAAAACGTCGAGCAGAGATCCCAACGATGTTTCAAGAGAACGAAGAAAAGTATAGTTCTCTTAGATAATGTCCGCGAATCTCACACCAGTGACAAGATAAAGAATAAATCTCGCTTAGAAAAGGCCGAGTATTTGTCCTATTATCCTCTATATATCTGTCCTTTCCAATTTTTTTCTACCTCCCTCCCTCCCACCTCTCTCTCTCTCTCTCTCTCTCTCTCTCTCTCTCTCTCTCTCTCTCTCTAATTTTTCCTCTTTGTTCCCAAAGCTCTGTTTCTCAATTACATTTAAACTTCTTTGATATCGATATATGAACAAGCACACTTTTTTCTTCAACATCTTCTTTTCCATTCGAAAAAAAGATAGTTTGCTTTATAAACTTCTTGTGATCGTCAATAAAAAAGCGGCTATTTATCTCTTAATTTTTCTCTTTCTTTATTTGTTCTTACGAACACACACATACACGCGTGCGCGTATGTGTAATGTAATCGTACATTACGCACGCATGCACGCACGCGCACATGCACTCACACATGCAGAGCCACATACATAGAGACATAGAAATATATTTTTCTCGCGACAAACTCCAGTTTTCTGCACACCACTCTTATCGTCGTTGTTTTTGCAAACTCGTAGAAACTAACTTTGCCGGAAAAGCGACCGCGTTCGCAATAACTTCGACTTTTCGTCTGTCCTGCTAATTCTCCGCACCGAATTTATTCGCGAGGTCAGCGAAACTACCGGAACGATAACGGCGTCGATATAGTCGAATCTAAACTGACAAGTTGCTTTCGACCGTAAACTAAAAATGAGATATTTATCATTCATTGAAAATTATACGTATTTATACGGATCCCAGGAAGGTGCACAAGTACACATATATGATACTATTTGCTGCTAATTATCACGTTGTTTTTCATTCTCATTTTTATTCATTTCAATTTGTTCATTTTCATTTTCATTCGCAATACGAATAGAGATTCTATTCCTTTTTTTTTCCTTTTTGTTTCATATTTTATTTTCCACTCTTCTTCTTCTTCTTCTTCATCATCATCTTCAAGAAAAGAGAAAAAAAAGAGAAGGAGGGGGAGAGAGAGAGAGAGAGAGAGAGAGAGAATATTATCTTGGTTGAAATTTAAACGACATGACGTTGATCTCTCTTTGCGATACGTTAGTAGGATAAATCGCACGTCTGGATTTCTGTCCTTACCGAACGTAGCGAATTTATGCGACTTTTATTTGATACGGGAGATTACTGCCAAAAGAATGACTATTGGGTTGTTCTCGAACTTGAATGAAATTGAAACGATCACGTGGCTGGATAATATAAAAATCCAAGTGCTCAGAAAAAGCAATATTACGATCCTATTAAAATAAGGCCTTTATTATCTTCAATGGATTTCGGAGTAGAAGTTTTTATGGTATACGATTGGACAATGATCTTCTAATCTTGATTTTTAAATGACGTCATCTATGTCAAATGTAATTTCTATAAAATTTTATGTTGACTTAAGAGAGATAAAGAGAGAGAGAGAGAGAGAGAGAGAGAGAGAGAGAGAGAGAGAAAGAGAGAGGGACCATGAAAAATTTCTTGGCTCAATACAAGTGCAACGTATGCTCTTTTCATACTATCATTAACTATCGAACGAAAGCGCCCGAGGTCACGACAATGTTCACGGAGAAAGGACCACGGAGTATAAATATCCGTGACCCAGATATGACCTTTTCGAGGTCATTTACACTCTCACCTAAATGAGATATGATTCCAAAAGTCTTCTCTAACACTTCTCATGTGGACATTCGAAGTAAGATGGCGTTCACTTCGAGCCAATCTTCTATGTCACGTATCACATCCAAATAGTTTCAAAGTTTTTTTCCCTCACCTCTAAAAAAAAAAAAAGAAGAAGTACTTCATTACTTTGGATCGTGCATCGATTTTGGAATTCAAATTTCTCGGAATCTTAATAAAGTTAACGTTATCAACGTCGAATGAAAAAAAATATATTCTTATTACGAATTCTATATGCCTTTGAATATTAAAAATCTTATAGATGGTATGTGGTTTTATGCTAACCAAAAAATAATAATAATAATAATAATAATAATAATAATAATAATAATAATAATAATAATAATAATAATTATTATTATTATTATTATTATTATTATTATTATTATTATTATTATTATAATAATATTGGATCGTAAGCCATTTCAAATAGAGATAGAGTTCATGGAAAGGAATAAAAATGATTTCGAACAAACAAAATATCGCATAAATGAATACAATTTAATGAAATTTTACCAAAGACAAAGATATACCTATAACCTATCTATCATCTTTTTCGAAACGATAATCGATTAAAATGATTTTTTTCGAAAGGAAAAGTATAACGTCAAGTCGCATCAATAAAGAGATCTAAAAGATCCCGTTGGAAAGATTAGCAGTAGGTGCAAAATTTCTCGGTAATATTCAGGACGTTAACCGCCGTTGCGGTATCGCCGTTAATTACAGCTTAATCACCATCTACTACCCCCTTTTCCTCTCCTCTCGTTGGTCAGTTTGTTCGTGCTATCCCTGTATCGGTCACCGTTCACTGGCCCCAATAACCCGTTAGCTGCCACAATAAAAATACGATGTAGTGGAAGAATAAAAAAACAAAACTAAACAAAAAAATAAAGAAACCAAAAAAACCTACCAAAAATATAAAAAAAAAAAAAAAACAAGAAGCAACATACTATTCAGAGCCATGATAAAAGTGAATCAATGAGTGGATCGATCATGCTCTATGCTCTAAAACGATCCACTGGACTATGTCAAAGCGGTAGAATCAAATTCCTTCCAGTTGAAATTTAATCAGGATACCTAGATGAACATAATACCGTACAAGGTACACAGAAATAGAGAGATGATATAAGGTCTTTGTACGGAGAAAGATGAACAGATAAATAGATATATAGAAAGAGAGAGGGAGAGAGACGAAGAGTAATCAAGAGTCTCTCATAAGAAGAGATGACACGTGTAAGGCATATCGATTTCGGCCTACCGCAGAACGCGTCTCTGTACGATAATAAACCTTCAACTTAATTTCTGAACAGGAAATGGCTACGGGTAACTAAAGAGAGAGAGAGAGAAGGAGGATATATACGTGCGTGAGAAAAGGGGAAAGATAGATAGATAAATAGATAAATAGATAGATAGATATATAGATAAATAGATAAATAGATAAATAGATAGATAGATAGATAGATAGATATAGAGAGAGTGAGAGAGAGAGAGAGAGTTATATTCGCGAGTCAATGTCTGACTATGAGAGAACAAGATTCAAGTACGGTCGGCCGGTCGGTCGAGCACGTCGAGGCATCGAGACGTAAAAGCATCCAGTGAAAGCAGAACAGAAACATCAGCAACAGCAGCAACAGCAGCCATCCAGCCAGTCAGCCAACCAGTAAGAGCAGCAGCATCCACCGAGGTAAAAGCACGCTCAGCGCATTGTGCGCTGTCATCGAAGCCTCCTTCTCCTCCACCACCATCTATCTTTTTCCGTCTCTCATCATCTCTCAAAAAAATTATATATATATATATATATATATATATATATATATATATATATATATATATACATATGTATGTATGATGTATATATATATACATGCATATGCGTGCTATATATGTATCTATGTATGTATGCGTGTATATATGAATATACTATTATAGCCCAGCTCTCTTAGAGAAAGATAGAGAGATATAGATGGATTTTTTGCATCGTCAGAGATACGATAACCGGCCATGACGTAGACAGCAACGAGCTTGTCGCTCTTTACAAGAACCTACTTAAGGGCGACACCTGGGACGTGGATGGATACTACCATAGAACCCATGTCGAGCATTACAAATGTTCTATATGCAAAGTATACCGTTTTACGAGTGCGTACTCTACAAGTATAATGAAGCCAAGGGAAACGTAGCCGTGTCTGCACACTTCACTCGGGCCGATAGCCAAGTTCCCTGTAATACGTGTCTCTTCTTTTGATCGTCGATCTCTATGAAGTTGAACAGTCTTCAGAAAAAAAAAAAAGAAAAACCCTTTCTACCAGAAGTGTGAGAGGGCGGGGAGGGGGTGTGGAGCAGGAAGAAGAAAAGTGAAGAAAGAAATTCCAATAGCGACGACAACCTCGCCTTGGAGTTACTTCATATTTCTTATTTACCTCATTTCATTAATGATCTTATTATCATAAAACTTTACAGATTTAAATTAATTCTTTTATATCTTTTTTGAACTACAACTGTAATAAAAAAGATATCCACTGTTGTTAATTTAATAGATCAATCGTATATATCCAATTAAATTTTCTTCCTGACGTTATCACCTTTATGGATTAAGAACGTTTAATGTTTGAAGAAAGATTATAAAAATAAAAATACTCTCTTTTATTTTAAATAGAAAAATAATAATTAGTTCTATGAACGTTCCAAACAATTTACCATAGTCTCTTCTATGGTTTCACGAAAAAAGAAAGAAAAGGTATAACTTTTCAAAGTTAAGCCATCGCATAGAATAACAATAGTGCGGTACCCGTTTATACCTACTTTCTATTCATACCCACTTTAAACCGTGAAAGACTTTAACCATGTTTTTCATCTCTTTTAGCGCTAACCCTAATCGTAGTTGCACGCCTATTCCTTTATAAGACCTATTTCATAGTCCTTTCCCCAAAAACATATAGACAAAAGATGGTACCTAAAAGTTAGGTGGATATCCTGCGAGTGAACGGCTGTACTGAGCAGTATCGTACCATGCTCGGTTAGTACTTCCACAAAGAGAGGGAGACGTTCAGTAGCAGATAGAGATAAAGGATGCAAGATAGAGATAGACAGAGAGAGAGAGAGAGAGAGAGAGAGAGAGAGAGAGAGAGAGTGAGAGAGAGAGAAAGGGGGGAGAGAGATAAAGAGAGGCTGAGAGAGGGAGAGAGATAAAGAGAGGGTGAGAGAGGTTGAGGAGGTCTTGTGGTTCGAAGAGCAACCAGTTGGTGAAACCGCAGGGACCGTCCTAAGCACTCGCCGAGATACGCCAACGGTTTTGGACATTCAGACTACTACGGTGTGCCGTAGTCGGTGCTTTACGAACTAAGAAGAGCAGATCACAAACAAGCTAGTTGGGGGTGAGACTGCTAGTAGTCGGACTACTCGGTCGACCGATTTCCACCGACCAATCTGACGGTCCTTCTTAAACCGCTTTTGGAACCGCAGGAGTTAGATGCGTCGATAAAAAAAAGAGAAAATAACCAGAAACCAAGAAAGAGAAGGAAAAAGATTTAAACTCTTATTTCTTTTACTTTTCTATTTGGAGATGTGAGATAGAAAGGGAGAGAGAGAGAGAGAGAGAGAGAGAGAGAGAGAGAGGGAGAGAAAGAAAGAGAGAGAAAGAAGACTAGATCAAGCTCTGTCTTATTTCCTTATCCGCAAGCCACTGAATTTTCCTTTCTATTCAAACGTAACGTATTACTCTCGAAGGAGTAGCTTTCCTTTTTAGAGAATCCTCGAAAAAGATACGTAAATCGTGTTTCGAGTTTCGGATCCTATCGATACTTCTATTCCTATCGTATGCAAGAGAAAAAGAAAAAGATAGAGATAGACAGATAGATAGATAGATAAAGGGATAGAGAGAGAGAGAGAGAGAGAGAGAGAGAGAGAGAGAGAGAGAGAGGGAGAGAGAGATCATTCTAGATGTGGTGTTCACCGTTAGTCG
Source organism: Dolichovespula saxonica (assembly GCA_911387935.1). Taxonomy (NCBI): domain Eukaryota; kingdom Metazoa; phylum Arthropoda; class Insecta; order Hymenoptera; family Vespidae; genus Dolichovespula; species Dolichovespula saxonica. Next base: position 819,822 of record OU427003.1, on the reverse strand, counting down.
TTCTTGTGATCGATTAATTCGGAACTAACTGGTGGAAAGATAGTTTTCTAACGTTCGACTGACCCATCGAATATGTTTGCCAACTAAAATCGATGCTCGTTCGTTTATTTGAAATATGATAATCGTTATACGAAGGAAAGGAAAAAAGGAAAGAGAGACAGACGAACAGTAAAAGTGAAAAAGAGATAGAGAGAGAAAAGCAAATCCGTTTGCTTTTCATTTTTCAAGGGAACAGCACGGTCAATCGTATATCTTGTACATAGGAGGGTTTAAAAAGTGCTCGGCAAGAGGGTTCCTCATACGAGCGAAAATTTTTACGATCTTATCAGTTTTACATGTTAAAAATTGCAAATATCAATCTGCAGCTGATATCCAAGAAACCCTTATATATATATATATATATTCCTTACTAATATATATTTTGTATATACATATACATATATATGTTCTATTCTATTAACGTACATCTGGTATTAAGAAGAAATAATGAAAAGTAAGGAAATTAATAGCGAAATTGATAATAATATCAATTTGACTTTATCTTACGCGTATAAGTAAATCTGTGTATAAATATTTGAACTGATGTTCGGATGAAAAAAATGATATTTTTTTTCTTTTTCCTTACTTTAATGTTTTTCTTTTTTATGGGATAAATACCTCGAGGTTATTAGCGTAAAAGAAAAAATATAAAACAAAAAAATAAAAGAGAACAGAAAGAAATATAAAATATATTATGATCTTTGTTCGTAAGCAAAGTATTTATTCATTATCTCCTTTATCTAGTCAATCTTTTTTTCTTTCTTTGTTGTCATTAAAACCATCGTATTTTAATATCGTAACAGTTTGACATAGACTAATATTTTGTAAAGAGAATGACATCGAGAAGACGAAGAAAAATAAAAAAATAAAAAAAAAGAAGGGAAGAAAGAAAGGTAAAAGAAATTATCTTTACTCCGTTCCTTTGCTTCGTTAAGACTTTAAGAAAAATTTTTTCTTGCAAGTAGCGGACATGAAATGTTCTAAGATCCCATTAAAAGCGTCGCTAACGGCTGTCGTTGGCACGCTACTTCGACGCAAACGCATCCACCACCTTTTCTTCGCAAATCTTATTAACCCATCAACATGGTTGGCAACAGCCAACGTTGTTAATAAGACCAGAAAGTTATATTAAAGTGAAATGACATTTTCGCTTTGTCTTTCATTGCCTGGCATTTTTTTCTTATAGGGAGGGAGGTTCTATTATTTATTGTACCTTTCATTTGTTTATATCGATCTTATCCATCTATCAAATCTATCTGTTCAATTTATTTTGTCTCTTAATCGATCTATAAAAATTTATATACATACATACATTATCCTGTTAAAGTTAAAAAGTAATTAAAATTGCTTTTTAAAGATTCGTAGAAATAACTTTAAGGATTTCATTTCGAAATAATGAGATATGTGATATACTTGTGATATAGTAACTCAAGCGTTACTTTCTTGATTAATATTTATCAAAGACGAAAGGATAAAAGAGCGTATGTGCGCTTGTGCGTGTGCATGTGTGCGTGCGCCCGCCCACAAAGATAGATCTTTAGTAGACAGTAGACTCGTCGAGTGTTCTCCTTTCGTCGGAACCCATCTTTTTAAATTATAAAACATCCGTTATAATCTTCACCTTACTTCCATTTTATATTAGAATCAAAGGAAACACTCCTTCTGTTCTCTGTCTTTTTCTATATTTTCCTCCATATTCTTATATACTTTAACAACTACTATCTATTAATTTTATATAAAAAGTAGAAGAAGAAGAAGAAAATACTCTACGTGTTCTTTTAAAAAGATTTTATCATTTTCGATTAATTAATGAAACTAGAATTAACATGAAATTTAATCGAGCTGACATTCGTATTAATACGAATACAAGAAATTCAAAAGCAGATGGAGAAGGGAAAGCTTACAGAATAATAACGCGTACCTCATTTCCGTGTAAACGTGAGACTAGATAAATAGAGACGAAATGAAATGGTGACAAAGATAAAGACAAGGATGGATGAACGTTCACGTACGTAAATAAATGTGTGTGTGTGTGTGTGTGTGTGTGTGTGTGTGTGTGTGTGTGTGTGTGTGTGTGTGTGTGTGTGTGTGTGTGTGTGTGTGTGTGTGTGTGTGTGTGTGTGTGTGTGTGTGTGTGTGTGTGTGTGTGTGTGTGTGTGTGTGTGTGTGTGATTGAGAAAGAAAGACAGAGAGAGAGAGAAAGAGAGATCACTAAAATTCCTTTGACATTTATCCAAAGATTTCTAATTATTGGCCATTCATCTAACTATATGGCATCTAACATCTTACAATCGAAATAGCTAGTCAATTTACTAAGTTTAATTACAAATAAGATTAACGTCGATAATCGTGTCCTTATCGGTATACCATAAAAGTTTCATACTTCGTTTTATTCGACTTTTCGAATATGGCGAAGAAAAAATATCTTGGGACAAGAGAAAGCTCATTTTTAATTATCATCCGTTTTACACTTTTTGATTTTTAAGGACCATTAAACGTCTCTTCGTTCAGCAGAATGTGTTTCGAGAGAATGAAAATTTCATAAGAACATTAAACAAAAGACACCATCGGTCGTCACGATGAAAAAGAAGAAAATTCTCAATTTGTTTTGTACGATAAAATTAACGATAAATCCAACAGTTTACTTTCACATCGTTCTTGAATTCTTCCCGTATTATCAATGGGCAATCACGAGGAGCATCTAATCTGACGAGGGATATAAACGTCGTTACGGGAGCCATATTTTCTTCTAAGCTTAACAGGACATCAGTTTACCACCATCTTTCTAACACTTTCCACAACTTTCCTGTGCAAGCTCAAGACAAAACAAACGATGCGCTTTCTTGAGAGACGTGCGCGCGCAGGGTAACCATTCTATGTACTCTTCGTCTTTATTATATATATCGCGTCCATATAAGAGAGAAGGAGAGAAAGAGAGAGAGAGGGAGAGGAGCGAGAAAGGGATATGGAAAGGGAGGGAGAGATAGAGAGGGTAGATGGTCTACTCGAAGATCTTACATTATGCTAATAATCCGGTCGTATATTATCGTGCAAAGTGGCTATTATGCGCCAACCTATATAATATTCCATGATTTAATTTCCAAAATTTATCGCTCGACAGATTAAACGGGTCGAACTCGTTGGAGGCTAAATATCGAAGAAAAAGGAAGAAATATAAAAGAAGAAGAAGAAAAAGGAGGGTCTGTAGATCACAATGCCTACCCTCTTAACGGTAGCCTCTTTCTTTGGGCATCTTCCGACTATCCTTTCTCTCTCTCTCTCTCTCTCTCTCTCTCTCTCTCTCTCTCTCCCTCTTCTTCTTCTTCATTTTTTACTTTCTTCCTATTCTTTTTAATTTTTACCTTTTTTTCAAAATGTTAGGCCAAGCACGTATACTAAGAGAAAAGAGAGAGAAAGAGAGAGAGAGAAGGAAGGCCGGAATTTTCACAAAGATAAAAGTCTACCTCGTTAGAATCCCTAAAATATTTTGCTTCAAGAAATTACGAAAATTAGACAGATTTAGTATCCGTAGAGGCGTGCTAGTCGACGCAACTCGAGAGCGGCGTGCATAAGAGATGCTCTAGAAACATCTTCTGTACACACATACATCTCTTTTACTTTTCTTTATTTTCTTTTCTCCTAAGGCCTCTGTATATGCCTCTTTTTATCTTTTCTTTCCTCCCCTATCTCTCCTTCTTTATTTCTTTCCTTCTTTACTTCTACATTTCCAAGCCTTCACATCCTTACATCATTAAGCTTGTTCTTTCTTCTCATCATTCTTCCTTCCTCTTTTTCACTCTCCCCCCTCTCTCTCTCCTCTCTCTCTATCTCTCTCTATCTCTATCTCTCTCTCTTGCTCTTTAACTGCCTGTCCTTCATCCACCCTCGTGTCACTTGAGACGTGAGACGAAAAGCAATTCCGTTGCCTTTACCTTTCCGGACTACTACTCCTATTTTCGTGTGCGTATATACTTTCTGCCCTACTCTTTTTCTTATCCAAGCTTTTTTTTAAAAAGAAGGATAAAAGAGAAGAGAAAGTAGAAGAAAAGAAAGCAAAAAAGAATTAAAAAAGAAAAAAGAAAAATAAATAAACGAAAGAGGAGGTGGAACATCGTAAGACAATTTCTCTTTAGAAAGAGTTGTAGCTTCGTTATACCGTCGGTCTTCCTTATCGGAGAAAAGGATGAATGTATTTTTCGCTAACACGAGAGACAAAAGGAGAGGATAAGATAAAGAGATCTCTTGTTTGAGATCGATGCGAATTCTTCCTAATTTTTTTCTTTTCTCTCTCTCTCTCTCTCTCTCTCACTCACTCACTCTCGTAAAAGAATCGTATGATACTAAATTCAAACGATCCGATTGATAAAATATCACACTTTATGTGTTAACATTAGATAAAATATTTATGAGATATAATTACAATTATAATTTTTATGGAATTTATCTCGTTTATTCGGGTCAATAATTTGGGATACATAAAGGGAAATAATAAGTTCGATCTTTATTTATAGCATGCAGCTTAATAGCAGGCAATCAACGATATAAAGTTATATTCCTTAAGAACTTACAAATTTATAATATAATATATAATAACATTTTGCAATAATGAATTCTTCATAACAACTGCCATCAAATTGCTAAAAGTAAAATATATGGTTTCATATAAGGAAAGAAACGAAAAAAAAATGAATTTAACTATGAAATTTCCCTCGCCACTGGACTTGCAAAAAGAAATAAAAAAAACTTGGCACCGTGTAACGTGCCTCTCCCACTCCCTTCATACCAAAGAATTTTGTAAATAATAATTGTTTCGATAAGTCCAATATCACTTGTGATATTCCTATTTTTCAAAGTAATTGGTATACCATGTATATAAATTCAATTTACATTTCACTCAGAGTTAGAAAATATATAAATGCAATAAATGAACGTAAAAGATTTAATAATAATTTATATAAACTGTGAATAAAAATAATAACAAAATGACATTGAATGGAGTATCTTGATATCATAAAAAAGAAATTTAAAAAAATGAAAAGAAAATAAAAAGAAAGAAGTCAAGGACAAAAAGCAACGACAAAAAAATGTTCGTTATCAAAACGAAAATGCGATTACGAACGGGGGAGAAAGTGCTTTTCATATTTCTAACTGATTCCCCACCTCCGAAAAGGAGGAATACCGCGTACGCAAATTTTATAAAGCGCGAGAAAATAAACGTTTTATAAACGAGACTTAAAGCGCGCAAATGGAAACGAAGCTTTGAAGTAATTCATCGCGGAAGAACAATAAAAGGTTCGCTAAGAACGTGTCGGTATTCTTCTTTGTGTGTCTTAACTCTACCTCTTCCTTCTTTCACTCTTTTTTCTCTCTATTTCTCTCGCTCTCTCTCTCTTTATATATATATCTATATCCCTCTTTCTCTCAATCGACATTCTTTCGCCATTCTTGAGCTTTATTATGCTCGCGAGCTACGTTATTTTCGCGAATTTCTTTGCAAATCGATTTACAACGCGTATTTTCACATCAAACAAAATTCCGGTGACAAATGAACTGATAATTGAATTATATTTCTTATTATCGTTTTTCTCTTCTTTCAAATAATCAGTATTTTCAGTGTAATAACGCTCTATGATAACGAATTTAATATGTATATAAAAAAAAATTAGATTCTCTCTCTCTCTCTCTCTCTCTCTCTCTCTCTCTTTCTCTCTCATCTACTAATCAGAATATTTTATTTCTAAACACCAACCTGTCCGAAATATTCTGTGTCTTTTGAAATAAAGAGATTATCAAATAGTTTCACAGTAGTTTTATCATGGTTAATAAATGCAATATATACACTTGTCCCTAAATATTATTAATTATAAAAAAATAATATCTTCCTTTCTAATCGCAATAACTTTCTCTCGTTCGTATCTCTATCGAAAATTATCGGTTTATTTCGTACACGAATGAATAATAATTAATTACATAGGAAATTGCCGGACAACAATGGTAGCACATCGTTAGTTACTTTCACATGATATTATCATCATATCAACGGTGTTACTTTCGCTTAATTTGTTTTGTAATCAACCGATCTTGTTAACACAACAAATCCACGATTAATTGTTGCGCGCACGTTTTACAGATTACGAGGAAACCACGAGTTGAGAGTTAGCCGTTACAACTTTGTTAAATAAACATCATATTACCGAAATTAGTTCTACTGTATTAACATATGGATCGTGTAAATAATCGAACTAATTCCTTGTAAAGTAGGAGAAATATTAATTAATTTAACGATTAATATAACAAGTTTTCAAGATTTCACTAATCAACCTGTGCAATCGGATGGAGGTAAAGCTCGTTTATAATAAGCTAAGCCCTTTGTCGGATTAAAAAAAAAGAGAGAGAGAAAGAAACAATAGCAAAAAAAAGAAGAAAAAAAAAGAAAAGAAAAAAGAAGAAAATGATTGACTTTTTTGTTTCGTATGACATTCTTTCAAAAATCGATTGAATACTCGACCCTCGAGAACCTATCGATATTAAACCGGCCAAGTTTAAAAAGCGTCCAAAAGTTGTTCAGTCTCGATTATCGATAACCCACAAACATTGAGTAGTAAGTACCTTAGTCCCAAAAGTATAACAAGGACAAGGAAGTGGAAAGATTCGAAAGCTGGCCGATTACTCTTGATCGAGTATCTCTCAGCTTACGTTTACGGTCGAGTAACTCGAACGAAACGCCCGTCTTCGTCTAACGTATGTATATTCGTTTGTATATATATATATATATATATATATATATATATATATATATGATATGTATATGTATATATATACGTGTATGATATGTATATATATACGTGTATGATATGTATATATATACGTGTTATAATATGTATATATATATGCGTGTATGATATGTATATATATATATATATATATATATATATATATATATATATATATACATATATATCACGTATATACGTATGTATGTACGTTGATATCCGTATATATGTACGTACGTATGTATGTATATATCTGTATGTATGTATGTACCTGTATGTACGACTATCGATTGTCCTGCGTCTGGGCTTTGGCTCCAACTACGAAGGGAGTGGACGAGAGGAGGGAATTCACTGTATATGCTTACACATATACCACAGGCCAATGCCGCAAACACACCCTAAATACGCGGGAACCGACTAGTACGCCGTCGAAATGGCGACACTCGGCAAAGCGGAGACCGGATATCGATGCAAAAGGATACCGCAACATACCTCGAAATTCCTTTGCTCGGACACTTGATATCGTATTGCGAGAGATTTAAATCAGTTTCGCCAGTACGGGCTCATTCGACCTTCTCATTGCGATTCATACAATTCGATGATTTTATATATATATATATATAAAACGTGATAATTTAGACTGCCATTTCTAAAACTTTCCTATAACGTAACATTTGACTAATTCTGAAATTTTAATAGAACGACATATATCTTGATTATTTTATAGAATTAAGTAGACATTAATAATAAATAAATTATACCAAATAAATATAAGAATTAAATTAAAACGAAACAAATATTTATTTGTAAATTTTAATTATGTAAGAGAATATACTACGAAATAATAGGATAATATTTCATTTTCATAAGTTTTCATAAAAAATTTTCATTTATTGACTTTCCGTGAAAGATAATTTGGGAAACGCTCGTTAAATTTATTTTGATCATCTAATTTTTATCTTTAAAACGAATAATTATCATACGAACAAACAATAATATGTAATTTAATTGCAACTATTCTTATTTCTTTCTCATTTCTATATAGTACGATGAAACATAATTAATATTTCAATATTTATATAACTATATTTCTTATAAATACAAAATATGTATATTATGTATATATATATATATATATATATATATATATATATATATATGTAAAGGAAGGATTAAATAACACATTTAAATTTCATCTACATAAGTATATAATACATAAAACAGGTGAATGATCTGGATTACGTTACACCGAAAATGTGTTTGTGTGTGTGTATGTAAACACATTCGCACGCGCGCGCGCGTACAGAGAGAGATATTATACATATGTATATACGAGAAGTCTACGACAGATGTTTCCTAATCGGGAAATCCTCAGGTGTGACAATCCCTGAATTTGTTGCTTGTTTCGTATAATCTGATTGCATCTTCCTAGAATTCGTCTTATCGCTTATCTTACAAGAGCGGATTAACAAATTATACTTCAAAACTTAGTTCCTTTTAATCCGATAAATACGTTCAAGAAAACGTACGTACGCAATACCCTAGGATTGCAATAATTGTAAATTAAATGACTTGCAAATATATTTTTGACATTAATCAAATTTATATTATTACCAAGATTAATAATTCAAAATTATTATTATTTTTACAAGTCTCACAAGTCACTTTTTCCATAATACCATCGTTGTAATTTCTCGATATATTCTTAAATATTTGTCGATACTTAAACCTTAATACATTAACACGTTCCCTGCCAGACCGTTTTTTGAAGACTTCCCGTTCAAGCCGTATGCGCCCCACGCTTTACATTTGTAATAAGAGAAATAATAAATAATAAAAAATCGGAATAAGAGAAATGCGGTTAAAACAAGTCACAGTAAAGAAAAATTGCCCATCACGATTAAATGAGAGCATCAGCAATAGTATTAAGATGTCCATAATTGACTCCATAATGAATTTTTAAAAAATTCTTCATTTTACAATGATAATACCAAATGGCTTGAACCGAAAGTTCAGCGTGGGGCGTATACGCCCCACGCGGCAGGGAACGTGTTAAAATATACACGAATAATAAACCTTTAAGAACCCAGAGAGATAACGTAAAAGTAAAATTTTAAGAAATAAGAAAAAAAAGATATGAACTAAACTAAAGGAGGTAAGAAATATAGTCAAAATAAGTAAAAAAAAAATCCCTGTAAAATCGGACAATGAAGCACAACGCGGCATGCTTAAGTTAGCTTAGAGTTTAGACCGAGTACGATAAAGACATAAAAGTCTCGAAGAGGGTTACGGATGGGATGGGGATGGGGGAAGGGTTTGAGGAGAGAGGAACGAAAATAACGCGAATTCGTGCCATTCCCAGCGACACATTTTACGAGGAAGAGGACAAGAGGAAGGAGAAAAAAGGGGAAAGAGGGATGTGGGTGGTACAGGCCGCAGGCTGTCAAGAACGAACCGTGGATGGCCGCTTTTTTCAGTTGGCACTTTTTGTTAGAAACGACGGCCGTGCGCGCACGTTCAAAGAGAGACAAAAAGTGAAACGGAGTGAATATGAGAGAGAGAGAGAGAGAGAGAGCGAGAGAGAGAGAGAGAGAGAGAGAGAGAGAGAGAGAGAGAGAGAGAGAGAGAGAGAGAGAGAGAGAGAGAGAGAGAGAGAGAGAGAGAAAGGCTTACATCGTCTGTACAGCAATAAACGAAAGCTCATGAGGAAGGAAACGAGGACGAGCATTTCTACGATGGATACGCGAGAAGTTTCCAGTAGAGGAAACAACGTCGTAGCTCGCATATGTAGTTTAGTCCAGCGTGCGTTTCCACCTTTCCTTCTCTTTCCCTATCTCTTTCTCTCTTCGATGTGACAAACATACGGCTCGGATTCGCATCGTTTTGCAGTTGTGTGTGTGTATATATATATATATATATATATATATATATATATATATATATATATATATTCTATCTATCTATCTATATTACGGATATTTATTACGGATATTTACATCTATATCTATATCTATACAGTTTCCAACGAAAAGTGTACAGGAGGATTATTATAAAATCTATTGGTTATTTCAAAAAACACTGACAGATCAATATTGTTTTGAAGATGAGATAGGTCCTTATCATAAATTTATCTATTTCGGAGCTAACTTCTTAACGGCGTTGAGAACCCTTTAAGAAATCTTACATCTGTGAAACTGGGTTCAAGTAGTACATTATTTGAAAGGTCTTTTAGTTACATTTACAATGGTGCTATTGATTTTATTTTCTCCTTTTTGTTTTGTTTTTTATTTCGTTGTCAATAGTTTTCGAAAAATGAGCTTCGTAATGTCCCCTTATAAACAATTTTCATTTTGTTAAACCGTGTTCAAAATGTATATCGCATGATTTCGAAGAAGTAATAAAGTATTTGGTCAGAGTCACATCATACATTTTGCTATATATATCTTTGACCATGATTGGACAACTCTCATAGATCATCGTAAAGTGAAATATAATCATCACTACGATGTAACCTTCCTTGACACCATTCAATACATCATACAAAATTCGTTTAAAAAAATTTTTTTTCAGCATTTTTAATACTTCGAAAAATAAACGCGTATATAAGTATAAACAATTGTACATATATATATATATATATATATATATATATATATATATATATACACGCGCGCGCGTGTGTATACATATATCTGTCCCTCAATCTGTTTCCCTCTTCCCCCCACCCCTCTCTCTCGTTCATCTCATTCGTTCGCTCTTCACGTTATTGCGACAGTAAGAGCCTTCCTTGAACGAAATCCTCGATTCTGAATTCCCCAGCAACGGACTCGTACGTATTTCTCTATACATTCGGCACGCTCCTTCGATTCTACTCCAGGAGAGTCCTTTATACGACTGACAGAAAAAAGGAAAGAGGGAGGGAGAAAGAGAGGGAGAGAGATGATTAAAAGAGACAGCGTGATCGTATAACTGATTGTAATCTCCATTGTATATCCTGTATTTATATTTTATAATATCTAAATCGTCATACTTTCGTAGAAAAAAGAAGAAAAGAACAAATTTATTTTGAATTTTTCTTTTCAATCGAAACGAATATTCTTTTTTTCTACAATAGATTTATGGACATTCATTGTATATATAAATAGTTTTACTTAAACCTCACATATATCAATGAGTACATTAAAATTTTTATTTATTTGTTCTTTTTGCGTTATAACAGCATTAGTACATGTCATCGCATCGATCATAGTCTAATAATATATATTAATATACAATAATAAGTAATAATTAGTTTTATATAATAATTAGTTTATGTTAAAAGAAAAAAAAATAGTACCTATCAATTCTATCAGTTGAACTAATGAAATCTTGAAAGACCATAAAATTTATGTATTTCGTAAATCTCTAATGTCTGATCAAAAATCGATACTATACCATTTAAGGATCAATAAGCGATATTAACAATGTTATTCTTTATTGAATTTTTTTCAATGAGACATTTGAACGACGTACAAAAAAGATAAATGGAAAGGAAGGACATGAACGTTGAAAGAGATAAATAGGAAAAGAAATAGAAAGGACGGTTTTCTCTCACGGACAACATAAGACGACCACCAGTGGAATAATAGACTTTAGGAGCTTTACTATCACTGTTTACAAGGACGAATAAAGATTCATTCGATCGTTCGCCTGATCGAACGACGGCGATATATTGACGTCCAGTATCTTCTATGAGTGCATATGCCACGTAAACAAGAAGGTCAAGGAAACGCTATCGTGAAAAGTATCATAAGACGAGTTGTTCTCAAACGATCTTACAGCAAACGTTTTGCTCAAATTGACGTTTCTTTTCATGTTAGAACCCTGAACAGAAATCCGAGATTTTTGACAACTTCGAGACGTATCAGTACGTGAATTTGCTTGACGATTGATTGGAACTCATGCCGATTGCTGAGTCGTCTAATGATTTTTATCAATTTGTTTCTTTTTGAAACGTATATAATAATCGTACTTTTTATACTAGAATTTATTATCTCATTGGAATGGACGATTACAATTTTATAAGTGTTAGCAAATGGAATCTTAAGAAAACATTTGGTTCTTTTTCTTTTTTCTTTAACACGATAAAAAAAAAGAAAAAAGGACAGGAAATTTTCGACGGTAAATTAAACAAAAAGAAATTGTAAATTAAACAAGAAAAAGCTTACGATTAATACTATCAATCTCTTAACCATTCGTAGTATTCCTCGGATGATACGAAAATTCCTTGCGTAACTTTAATCGAATTATAAAAAGCCAAGCATTAACAGGTAACATAATTACATACATAAACTACGAACTGCATCACTCTTTTCTCGGTATGGCTCTTGCGAATTCTCTCACATCAGTTTGATTACCGGCGTGCATTTGTCCGAGAATTACTTCGACGACGAAATCGATGTATCAGCGTTAACACTTTTGCCGGTCGCAAAACCGAACGCGGCAACGAAATTTCGTGCGTCAGCACACGAGGATTCTAAAACGAAGCCGTTTCTACAAAATAGTGCCGATGCACGATGGAATAAAAAAGGAGGGCAGCAAAAGTGGTTATTGTTAAAACCGAAATTCGAAACGTTCACGCGTAAACTTCGTTTTATTCCCATCGATATGTCCTCGGAGTACACCCAACACGCGTGTACCGAATGTTCTATAATTCAAAATCGAAAAGAGAAAGCAAGATAGAGGGAGAAAAAAGGAGAGAATGAGAGAAAGGGAGAAAGAGAGAGAAAGAGAGAGAGAGAGAGAGAGAGAGAGAGAGAGAGGAGAGACAAACGAGTAGATGATACATATGTACATATATACAATAAATATCTTCATGAATCGAGTCACGTTTGACAAGAGTTATCGATAGTTTGATTTCGTGGCTAGTCTCTTCGTACATTTAAGCTCAATCTATTCACAATTTGAATATTATTCCAACAGATATACCACGATCAACTTGATACATCCTTCTGTCTTCTAGTTTATAACTAATCGATTCGTTAGGTACATCTATATAATGAAACTCATAATTGTCGACGATTTATCATTATATGATCTAGTTGAGACATGAAGTGTGTGTGTGTGGGAGGGAAAGAAAAAAAAAGAAACAGAAAGAAAGAAAGATGAAAGAGAGAGAGAAAGAGAGAGAGAGAGAGAGAGAGAGAGAGAGAGAGAGCGTAAGAAAACAATGAACTACAGAATCGAAGTATATTCATACGAATGATACTATCGAGAAGTAACAAAATTGCGAACAAAGCCGAATAATATAGTGAAAATTGAGAAAGTTATCCAGATAATCAAATGATAGCTATATAAACTCAATAAGATCTGAAAAGTTTTGTCAAAACTTTCGGGATTACAAATTAAAGGATAGCGAATCGAGAGAAACGAAAGAGAGAGAGAGAGAGAAAAGGGGAGAATAAGAAAAGGAAACTTTACCGAACGTAATGACCACTTTCTTACCGTTTTAACCGATCGAGTGTCTCTCGAGCTAAAGTCCGTGGCTGATTTCTACCTTCTAAGATTTATTCCCTCTGCCAGTCGAGAAGAATTACTGGAATTTTTTCGATAATTGACAGTCCAGAAAAGAGAAAAAATAAAAAACAAGAAAAAGGAAAAAAATAAGAAGAAGAAATAAGATAGATATATACGTATTAGAACAATTAGAAGAAAGAGAACGTAAATCTTTTTCTATCCGTACAACCACTAATTGCAAGTTTATCCCTTAACGAGGTCTCTGATTTAGAAGGAAAGACATATATCGAATTTCAATTATTTGTCTTTCTTTCTTTTTCTTTTATTTTTTATTTTGTACTTTGTGGAATATTTGCAATGCCCCTTGGTATGTAACAAATAAAAGAATCCACAAAGACTTAAGAATTCCTACAGTAAAGGAAGAAATTGTCAACTACAACGAACGCTACAACATTCGTTTAGCTAAACATTCGAACCTCTAGTAAATAAATTGTTGGACATCTCAGAATTAGTACGAAGGCTAAAAAGGTTCTACACTTCTGATCTAGGAAAAAGATTTAGTTAATATTTAATTTGGTTATTGTGTTCATTTTATATTCATTTACACTTATCATTGTAACGTCGTCTTAAATTTACAACTCATGTTAATGTATCACGTCAGCAAAAATACTTATAATTCTCGGTGAGAATTGATTGTATATTCCTCTATTAATAAAAAAAAAAAGAAATTTTTTATTTTGTAACTAATATCCATTAATTCTCGATATTGATATTACGATGTCTTTAGAACATTTAAAACTTTCAAATTGTATTTTAAATAAAGAAAAAAGATCACTTTCGCAAACCATAATTCTCGGCCGTATTTTTCTTTATTTTTTTTTTATATCTACTCTGATAATTTAAATACTATTATTATTACTATTTTTATTATTACTATTACTATTATTAACTTCAACGAAAACCCAAGAGAACAAACTATCTTTCGTCCATCTCTGTAGATCATGATAATGCAATAATTAGGCGAACGATTGGGTACACTTATTATACCGTTTTCGTTATCATAATGGTTGCACAATACTGGAAATCGTTATGCATTACACCATACCCTGCATTACAATCGGCATCAAATTTAAAATTACCCAAGTTTGTCATTATTGCATTTTAATTATCATTGGCTTCGATAATTTCATTATAAAATAAAAAAATATCAATAAAATATTATCTATCTATATATATATATATATATATATATATATGTTTTCTCTTTTTTTTTGTACTTTATAACCAAGCAATAAATATATTATTATACGTAATTTGTTAAATGATTATTATATACATATATGTATGTAATAACATAGATCGTTCAAAATTTCATTTAAAACTATTTTTAATTAATAATCATTATTTCAATTAATAATTATTCAATTTATAATTATTTCATTATATATAATAATTATATAATAATAAAATTAGCGATCTATATAAGCTATGTTCTCTATTTTCAGTGTCAATTCTTTTCCTTTTCCTCATTTTCTCTTTTATTTTTTATTTTTCTAAACAAAATTAAATAGAGAAACAAATAAAAAAGTGGGAAATAAAAGATTCGAACTGTTTTTTGAAATGGTAATACGTCAACTAATAATTCAATTTACAGGCAAATCAAACAAAATTACAAATCAATCGATTTTCAATGCTTTATAGTTCTACGAATCTTTTATTAATCGGATCGTTTTTTTTTCTGCCACTTCTGATTGGGCGAACGCCAAACGTGTGCAGAGATATATATATACCTAAACGAATATCTGACGAACTATTATATTCGCAGATATATTCATTGTTCATCGCGCTTGCGTTTACGATCCCTATATCGAAATTCCTTTTTTTTACACGGTAACAAATATTAATTCCTTCTATTTTTATCTTTGAATTACTTTTTCAATAAATAAATACATACATACATATATACATATACACATACAGACAGACAGACAGACGGACAGAGACAGACACACACATTTTATAAATGAATAACTTGTTTTATTGATATCTACCTACTATATTATACCTATTTCACTGGTTTAACAATGTAGATATCTAGGCGATTTCACAACGCTCTGAGATATTAATATTCTGCTATTTTCAACTAAGTGGACCGAGTCGTGAATTAAATGTCCTTTATCTCGCTCGCCTCCTCGTATCTTCAATTAATGACCAATTTCTGACAATACAAAAGGGGATATTAAAAAATAGGTAAAGTTGAAAAACAAGATAAAAGATAAATAAATCGGTACGAGCAAGAAAAAGGAAAAAGAAAGAAGAAAGAAAAGAAAAAAGTTAAAAGAGAGGGGTGAAAAAGAAAAATGAGTAGCGACATATTCAACGGAATTCAAAGTTATGAGGAACTTCGATCAAGATGACTCCGTTAAACTCGTCAACGAAGTTACATTTAATAATCTTTGCTAATCGTCTTTTTATCCTTTGCTATATCTGTGATATCGAATGAAATTAATTAGAAAATATGGAAAATCAATTCTTTAACGTAGCAATTATTGTTGTTCCTTTTTTCTCGTTCGTAAACAAATATAACAAAACAATAAAATAAAAATCTATATTATCAGATTAGTACTATATATTATCTAACGCAATATTACGATAAATAGGTACAAAAATACTATATACTTACGCGTGAAC
>OU427003.1:783824-798824 GCA_911387935.1 Dolichovespula saxonica | reverse complement strand
GGTTTTCTATATTCAATGAAACCGAGTGATACGGTTCTTACTGATTCCCAAAACGAAAAAAAAAGAAACGAAAAAAGGAAGGAAAAAGAAAAGAAAAGAAATGGAAATTTTTGGAAGGGAGAAAAAGAAGAGCGCTTTTTTTCTTCTCCCTTATGTTATCACCTACCCCTAACTTCTAACCCACACCATATCGAGTGACATTACAACGAGAATGTCCCGGGAGCGACATCCTTGACTAATTGACTTGGAGATTCTGAAACCGTGGCCATATAAACCGCAAGGTTCGGGTATTCGGAAACTCGAAGGACCTTGTCACAAGGATGGAACCCCGAAGACGGACCATTTTCATCCTTTCTCTTCGATGAGTCAAAAGATAGAGAATGAGATATACTTATACATACATATATATACATATGCGTATATATGTACGTATGTATATATGTATGTATATACATATATCTATACGTACGTACATACGCATATATATATATATATATATATATACACACGTGTGTGTGTGTGTGTTTATATGTATACATACTCTATGATCAGGAAGATCGTCCATTCGATGTTCCATAACAACGGAGGTATAAATCATGGCAAATTAATTTTCGACAAATAATTGGATTTTCGCACGCACGCACATACACACACACACACACACACACAAATGGATAATTACATACATTTTGAATCAAAGTTGAAAAACACAGTTCAGATACTAAAAATAGTTCTAGATAATAATAAAGTTCTTTTTCGGAAATAAGAAAAGGAAAAAAACAAGGATTACTCTATGTACAATTAATATCCGAGCAATTTGTCAATTTCTACTTTCTAAGATAAAGAGAAAAGAAATGAAATAAAAAGTGAAAGGAAACGGAAGTCTGTAGTAGATGGGACATCATTTGCATCCACTCAAGTTCGTGCTCTTGTCTGAGTGTGATCATTAAAAATTTCAACGAGCGAATCGTCGTTGGTTTTCTGGTACAATAACGGTACTGCCGGGAAATAAAACAAGAAAAAAAAATAAAAGGAACTCTGAAGTTAGTAGTACACAGCACTATCTATTCGATGAAAAAAAGAAAAAAGTGTATGAAAATTCAACGATGAAAACGTAACGATGAAACAGAGAATTAATCGATTAAAAAAAAATATATCTATTTTTATAATGGCAAGAAAAAGAGAGAAATAGATATTTGTCAAATAAAATTGTTTCATTAACATACATATAGATTCATATATATATACATACATACATATATATCTATTTATATATATACGTATATATGTGAAGTGTTTCTAATACCGTTATGTCTATATACTTCAGTATATAGAAACAGAGCATCAAATATGCACGAATCACTTACTAGCCCGTAAGCGAATTGGTATTTACTGGTAGTTTTCACTTACTCTACTACGGTAAAACCTCATGAAACGATATAAACCACGAATCCCTTATGCATTTAAGGGAGATATTAGATATCTTCCAGTAGATTTCCAAAACTACTGTGGATGGGTATATGAATCGATTCGTACTCCTTCGTCCGTTTAAAAATAATTTTATAGTGGACATCGTACCATTCAAGAAGAAAAGAAAAAGAACAAAAAAAAGTAAACAAAAAAGAAAACAAAAAGAAAGAGAGAACAAAAAAGACAGGAAAAGAAGTCTTGATTAAAAAGATATCGTATAGTTTAATATTACGTTAATTAAAATCTCTAAAAAGAAAGAATAAAAAGTAAAAGAGGAAGAAAAAAGATAAGGGAGATATAATCGTCGAAAATCTCTCATAAAATTTAAAAAAGCTTGAGGAAATAGAACGCGTTGGTGTTATACATCGGTGACTTTGTGATCATCCATTTCGTTAATAAGATTTATGCATTATTTCATTCATAATACATTCTAACCAATCACTAATACATCGAACCATATAAAAATAAAGAATTTTGTGTTACAATCAAAGTTGCGTCGAAAAATGCAAAGTAGGATTACTAACTCTTACGGAGAAAACGGGAATAGAAGAAGAAGACAAAGAGAGAGAGAGGGGGGAGAAAGATAGAGACAGAGATAAAGAGAGAGAGAGAGAGAGAGAGAGAGAGAGAGAGAGAGAGAGAGAATGAAAACTGATTCGGTGCTAACTATTTTACTTATTCAAGCTAATTTCAAGTTCGTTAATTAAATCAAGTCGAGAGTCAGCCCCCCTCCCACGTTTCGACCCTCCTCCCTCCCCAAAAGTACAAAACTCTCGACACATTCTATGCCCATAATAAACCGAATAATTATCCTAGTAATTGTCGTAATTACATTATGAAAATAATGTAATTATTTTTATCTGACAAAAAAGCAAAAGAAATGAAACTTTTTGCACAAATAATAACCAAAGCTACAACATTTATTTTTGGTTCTCCAAGTTACCCGATACCTGTAGAACGATTAAAACAATATTGAAATTGTTCGAAACTAGTTAGAATCATTATCGAACTCGAACCCATATCTGTATCCAACGAAGATTCTCGGAAATCAGTTTTCGTTCGTGATGGTGTTGACCAGTGATATGATGTATCGGTGATGTCATGGTAATATAACCATGGTAATATAAAAAGTGTCCATCGGTATTCTTCACTTTCTCACTTTAACTTAACGTCTACCCACCCACCCACCCACCCACCAAACCTCTACGTTCTGTTCCCCTTTCTCAACACATCAGCACCTTTACGAGGCGCAACGGTTATCCTCGCCTATTGTTTGACGAGAAGCGAAGCAACAATGGAGGCGGACGCCGTCGAGTATTTATCGTCGTCGATTTTCCGACTCTGAAGGAGGCCGCTTTGCACTTACTCGAGAGGAGGATAGATAGAGAAAAGAATAGAAGAGAAGAGAAGAGGACTCGTGTAGAATCTCTACCCTCTTCTTTCGCAAATCCTCATGGGCGTAAGGAAAAAGGAAGAAGGGTGGGAAGAAGGGAGAGAGAGAGAAAGGGAAGGGATGGATAAGGGTGAGAAAGAAGAAGAGAATGAGAATGAGAATGAGAATGAGAATGAGAGACATAGATAAAGATAAAGATAAAGCGCGAGTGCGCGCGAGAGAGAAAAAGAGAGACAAAAAAGTTTAAAGAAAGGCTATGCTTGCGGCAAACGAGAAGAACGAATAAGTAAAAGCTGAGCTAAAAGAAAGAAAAAGATTGAGAGATATAAAGACAGAGAGAGAGAGAGAGAGAGAGAGAGAAAGGAAGATAAAAAGAGTAGAAGAAAGAAAGAAAATACGATACTCTGGGCCTTTATAAACCAACGACGTCCACATTACCTCTTCACCGTCGGCAAACTTATAACAAATCTTATCGCTCGTTTCTCTACGCTTACATCCGTCACGTTTTCCTTTTTACGCTTTCTTCTTTCTTTATTTTTTTTTGTTCGTTCTGTTTTTCTCTTTCTTCTTCTTCTTCTTCTTCCTCTTCTCCTTCTTCGTTTCTCTCTTTCTTATTTCCTCGCATCTTTGTCACCTTCTCTCTCTCTCTCTCTTTCTCTTTTTCTCACTCTCTATATCAAAGAAAAGGATCGTCGCCATTCTTCTGTAGATTTAATCATTCTTAATGCTTTTATATACCCTTTTTCACGCTCGTTGTCCAACATTTAACCGATTTTTATCTTTCTTTTAGATTATACAATTTCTGTTATAGATAAGTTAAGTATCACAGAGGAAGAAGGGAGAAAGAAAGAAAAAGAAAGAGAGAGAGAGAGAGAGAGAGAGAGAGAGAAAGAGAGAGAAAGAGAGAGAGAGATTGCATTATACACGATACTTTCGTTATTTCTATCTTTAGTAAGATCGAGTTATAAGTTGCGATAAAAGTTCAAAAAATGTTTGATACCTTCCTCTCGTAGCTCTTCCGAGTTATGACTCTTTTGCGGTTTTGTGTTCCTATTTGTCGTTTTACCACCGACCGATTCTCGCTAACGTTAATAACCCTTGAACTTTGACGAAGATCCCGAAGAATGGATAAAGTTTTCAAAGCATCCGATGTCATCAATTCCTATGGGATGAATTCGAGTTGTTCGAAAGCCCGAATCAACGGATACACGTTTCTATGTGTTACGTAGGTATACGTAAGTACTTATTCCTTCGAGAAACCGATTCGAAGAACATCGTAAACGTATATAATAATCCCCATGTCAATTTCATAGTTTAAATTTAATGATAAAAATTAAAGAAAATTAACAACATGAGTAAGAATTTTAAAACTCAACCCTTTACTTTTCTTTTCTCTTTTTTTTAATTACACTTCATTAGTAATCTTTCGCTAACAAAAATATAGGCTATACAATATTGGTACACGTGGTTTATTTGTCATTTTTTTAACGAAAAAAAAAAGGAAAAGAATTTGTCGTACAACATGGACCGTCAAAAAAAAGATATCGCGATCCCGAAAATGTTCAATTAAACCAACCAGCAAAAAAAAAGAGAGAAAAGGAAAAAACAAACAAAAGGAAAGAGAAAATAAAAAAGAAAAAAAGGAAAAATGATCACGAACGATCCATAAATTCTTCGTCGTATACCTATGACTTACAGATTTAAGGATTTTCCTTGAAACGAACCCAGGAGTATGTATGTATGTACGCAGCAATTACGCGAAAAGAGGACTTATCAGTTCGATATTGGAATAAGGATAAGATAGACACTCGAATGTATCCGTAGTCGATTGATATTCCTAGAAACGATCTTCAATTTGATCTCTATCAAAAGTCGACCATAACGTAGACCCCGTACAAATCCGATCGCTCGTTTCTCTAGTTAACGTCCCTCTTTTCCTTCCTTCCTTCCTTCCTTCCTTCCTTCCTTCCATCCATCCTTCCTCCCATCCTCCCATCCTCTATGTTCTTTCCCTCATCGCTCGTCCTAACCATTTTACTTTCTCTTCACGGAATTCTCCTATCGTTACTTTAATCTCACTGCCACTTCCTTCCTTCCCTAGGAACGATTCGTTACAACCCATTTAAAAATATTTCATCCTACCAACGATCTTTCTCTACTTCCATCCATTCGCCATATTGGATATATTTTTGAAGATATAAGAATTTCTTTTCTTTTCTTTTTTTTTTTTTAATTTTCTCACATCCAAATTGTAATCGACTTTTAACGAAATTTTGAACGAATATTTCTGACATTTTTGATCTGATTATATCTGATAAATAAAGTCTTTAAATATCGCGCGTTATATCCGATCCTTTTTATTTCATATCGTATCTATTATGGTATTATCAGATCAAGTGGTATTCCTTACACATTTCATTTCGTTTCTTTTTGTTGCTCCATTTCAGAATGCCAACTGGTAACAAATTGGTTATCATTTTGACGGAAAAATTACCAGTACTCTCTCTTCCTCTCTTCCTCTCTCTCTCTCTCTCTCTCTCTCTCTCTCTCTCTCTCTTTCTCTCTCTCTCTCTCTTTCTCTAGGTCTAGGCGTACAATCGGGAAACTTTACACCGACTGAACTTATCGCTTTAATGCCGTAAATCAAGCGGGATCAACGAAGCGGCCTGCTAACGATATCTCCTCCGCTTACGTAAATCCGAAAGCTTTTACTAACGAAAATATGTGTCGAAATGATGGCCTGAAATGCTTCCATCCCCCGTTACTTCTAATTCGTCTATTTTTTTTTAACGAAACAAGGACGAGGTCATTTGCGATTACGAGCTATAATTTCGTTCGAAAATACTTTCGATTGTAAATACATATGTATATATACGTTTTTACCAATACTTTCAATTGTTAATATATACATACATACATACATACATATATATATATATATATATATATATATATTTATATATATATATATATATATTATTTACAAGCATTTATATTATTATGTATATTATTATTTATTATTATTATAGCAAAAGGTTGCTGAAATAGGACCGCTGCCTAAAATAAAGAAAGCAAAGAAAAAAATGGCTCAATATAGGCACCTTCCTCGTGTGTGTGCATATAATAAATTGAATTATTCAAATACACATATAATGTAATAAATTAAAAAGACGAATAATTCATCCGTTGTATCTAATTGTTACTTTTTTTTATGATCCATTTCCATCGTATAAATCGTATACGTATAATTAAAGATAAAAAAAAAATAAAAAATAAATAAATGAAACATTGGAGTTGCTGGCATTACGATTAAAAAATACTAATCATTCGGAAACATACAAAGTAATCAATGGAATTACGTGAGATTTCTAAATTCTTTTATACATATAAAGGAAGACTTCGTGCCTAAGTGAATTTTCTCAAGGATTCTCATCGACGTGCCCTACAGTTGTGATACTTTGAATCGTCCGGAGGCAGGGCACGTCCCCGAATTGCCGAGAAACGTGCTTCCCTTACGATCCAATTGAAGCTCGTAAACCTTACGAAAGACGAGACATTCGAAAATCCATAAAGTCGTGATTTCGGTATTACGCGGTTTTCAAAGTCATCTTACGATGAAAAAAAAAATAAAAAAAAAACCGAATCGTTTTATCAAGCTGACGGAAATTTTTCTCTGATTTAAGATCGATTGAATTATCGTTATAATACGGACGTCCTAAGACGGCAAATCTTTTTTTTTTTTTCTTTATTGGTAAAATCTGGGTAAAGAAAAAAAAAGAAAGGAAAAAAAAGAAAGGAAAAAAATTAGAACGTCGCTAAAAATCAACAAGACGTGAGATCATGCCTGAAGTTCGACCTCCATATCTTCCTCTTTATCAAAATCTCTAGACGTCCATTTCGCGTTAAACTCGACGCGCGAAATTTCCATCCCAACGAGCTAGCTGTAAAACGCAAGGAGTGCATAATTTCCGTACCGATATCGTCGTAACTTTAACCCTCAAGCTCGAGAGACTTGGCAGGAATACAAAACCTCTTCTGAATAGTTCTCTCTCTCTCTCTCTCTCTCTCTCTCACACACACACACACACACACGTTACGATTTAAGAGAACGTTCAACTGATCGGGCGTGAAAATTTCGAAAATGGAGTAACGTTAAAAAAATACGAATTCAGTGAACCTCTTTACTACTGTGTAATCTCTAATGTGTCTTCTCGACTAAAGTTCAAATGGACTCAAATATTTGGCGCGAGCTCACAGACTAGAAAAAGAAAAACAAAGAGAGAGAAATAGAAAGAGAGAGAGAGAGGAAAAGAGAATAAGAAAGAAGAAACCAGGCGCCTGGATATTTGAGTCACTGCCAAGTCAATTCTTACTTGCAAAGCTTTTTACGTTGCGTTCGTTCCACAGTGGCCATGGATTTTTGTCAACTTTGAATTCGGAAAACGATTCGTAAAGGACAATAACGTTAAACAGATACCAAAGAGGAAAAAAGTTGAATCTATCGAGATAACAGTTGATAGACTGATTGATAATAAAAAGAAAAATGAATTCTTGATGACTACGTTAACTCGACGTGTATATATATATATTAGGTGATTGATAAGTTCGTCCCCGATTTAAATATAAACTTCAATAGATCATATTTTAGAGATAATACTTTTATTAATCAATTATATAGTTTCCATTTATTCTACAATGGTTTTTCAACGATCTATAAGCTTGTCGATTTCATTTTTGGAAAAAGAACTTAGTTTTTCTTGAAAAAAGTTTGTAAGGCGGTTTTCAACAGCTTCCTCGGAATTGAGATTTTTGCCATTTAAACTATTCTGCAAAGGCCGGAACAGATAAAAATTTGAAAGGCAATATCTGGAGAATATAGCGGGTGCTGCAGAATTTCCCCATTGCCACTCCTGCAGTTTTCGCAGCGTCTGTTGAGCGACGTGTAGCCTAGCATTGTTGTGGTGGAAGATAACGCATTTTCGATTGGCCAAAATTGGACGTTTCTCGAATAACTGCAGCGAGTCTAGTTAGTTGCTCACAGTACTTGTCCGCCGCGATTGTTTCGCCGCGTCGGAGCAGCTCAAATTAAATAATTCCCTTGCGATCCCACCAAACACACAGCAACACCTTCATCGGATGCAAGCCAGCCTTTGCTACGGGTTCTGCTCCTTCAGATGCTGTTTTCCATGTTCTCTTTTGCAGTACGTTTCTGTAGAGAATCCACTTTTCATCGCCTGTTACCATTCGATCTAAAAAAGGCTCTTTTTTTTAAAAAAGAACCACAGTCATGCGGTTTAGCTTATTCCTTTCAATCAGGAGATGCGGCACCCATGTATCAAGCTTGGAAATGTACCCAAGCTTTTTTAAATGACGAAAAGCGGTTGAATTATCTATGTTCAGTCTCTCAACAATATCCTCAGTTGTAATCCTTGGGTTTCTTTTCACTAAGGCATGCACAATGTCATCATCAATGCCAGAAGGACGTCCAGAACGGGGTTAATCCTCCATGTTGAAATCATCATTTCGATATCTGCCAAACCACTTTTTGACTGTTCGGAGAGCAAGAACGCGGTCCAAATAAACGGTTTGAACATTTTTTTGTGCAATCCCAACACTCATGCCTTTCCGAAATTCATATAGCATTACATGCCGCAAATGCACCTTTTCTTTCTCCATTTTTAATAATTTCTCTTATATACGAATGGACTTATCTCAACAATATCTGACGCTAAATTGACATAAGACAACGTCATCTATTTAACAATTACCACACAAAAACCATAGAACTTCGCCATGCAGTAACTAAATGCCATCTGTGAAAATCGGGCACGAACTTATGCAATCACCCAATATATATAAACGAGGCGAGAACAGAAACAATATGCCGTGTTATAGTTTAACGAAGACGAAGTTTAATTTAAAATATTATCATATTTGATATATCTAATTATAAAATATGCAAATTTTTTGTCACATGAAATTATCATTTTCATTTTCGCCAACTTATTTTTTTTGATCGTCCCCCCCAATAATCTCCAACTACTCCAACGAAAGAATAGTTTCCAAGTTTGAATTTACGATGCTGATGGATCGGTTAACTTTTCAGGATTAGAAGAAGTAACAAGTCAAAAGAGGACGAGCGATTAAAATAGTCTCCCGTATTCAAAGGAGTGGACGAAACTATTCGAAACTTTTGAAAACTTTATACCGGGTAAAAGCCAGTCTAGGTTTTATAATCTATATGATCTTATCGAGGTTATCAAACATAGTGGATCATTTTATTCTCTTGGGTGATATTTGTATCCAAGAAAGAGAGAAAAAGAGAGAGAGAGAGAGAGAGAGAGAGAGAGAAAGAGAGACAAAAGACATCGTAAAATAAAAATTTAGATCAATCAAGGGGAGATTATCAAGAAAGAGAGAAAGATATATATATATATATATGTATAAGTATATCGTATGTTAAATTCTACACGGATAAGCTGATTATATTTATTCTGTTAAGTAATACCTAATGGACCAAAAAAGTATGACAAAACCGAAGAGAGCAAAGAAAATAAATAAAAAAAAAGAATTAAAAAAGATGAAAAGAAAAAGACAATATATAGAAACAATATAAAAAGAAAAAAAAATAAAAAGAAGAAGAAAAAAAAAAGAAAAAGGCCGAACAGCAGTCCACCGTTCTATTCTGCACAAACGAGTCATATCCACAAGCTCTGACTGAGCTTTGACTCTCTGCCAATTCGATTCTTACTCTCGCGGACGATGATTCGAGTGAGAATGCCGTAGAATTGAAAGTGAAATTCGGGACGGCTATCCACGGATGAGATAAGCTCAAAGAAATACCTTCTCTCGTTTCCTACTATAAAGGAATGAGAGGAAAGGGTAAAGTTCGAGTGAAAGGTGCAAGAAGATATTACTACGACGCCTTCAAGAAATGAGTAGATCGATGAATTCCTCGGTGATACGCTCTAAGGATTTCGAGATATCGAGAACTACCACACCACCACCACTACTACTACTACTACTACCAACTATCACTCTACCATCACCAATAATACCACCACTACCATTACCTAACCATCCTTCCTTGATACCCTTCCTTCCTTCCTATAGCTTTATCCTCTTTCAGACAGCCTCTTGGAGTCCCGTTCGATTCTTACCTTTCTCCTTTCTCTTTTTCTTCCCCTTCCCTCCCGACCCCGTCCACTTATGTATTTCTCCTTCTTCACCCGACATCTTCGCTTTCTAAGAGAACGATGCTCTTCGGATACGTGAACGTCTCTATGGCGCCGCTATACCTTAAGAATTATACGCGTTCGATATGAAATTTCATTCGGCGAGAAGAAGATAGGAGATATCAAATAAAGAAAAAACAATAATAATAAACAATCTTTCGTACTATCTCGTAAGATCTCGAGTAATGAATAAAAAAAAAGATAAAAAGAAAACGAACAAAAAAAGAGAGAGAAAGAAGGAAGAAGAACACAAAGGACCAAAAGAAATCCATAACGATAGTCTAAGTACTTAAAACACAAAATAGATTTTTCACGAATATATATATATATATATATATATATATATATATATATATCTTCCCTCCTTGAATCTATTTCTATTCACGAGGAACAATCGTTCTTCGATTTTTCAACCTTTTAAAAAATTCGTAAATAAAAGTGATCAAGTGACAAAGGAAAGAAAAGTTCGAGAATGAATGCCGTCGTACGGTGGATTACGAAACATGCTTGGAAAGCGCAGCAGAGCGTAAAGCCGAGCAATCAAAGTTTAATGCATCGGCCCACAGTTACCTCTACTTTCTCTCTTTCTCTCTCCCTCTCCCTCTATCTCTCTCTCTCTCTCTCTCTCTCTCTCTCTCTCTCTCTCTCCCTCTCTCTCTCTCTCTCACACTCTCTGTCATACTTTCTATACCTCTCTTTCTCACATAAAGACACATGCGTTTTTCGGATAGCGTATTTGATGCGTTCGGTTGATCGCAAATTTGTGCGCATGCGCAATCTCGGAAAACCTCAGCGTAATGCATGAAGGTTGTGTTTCATTCCCGTTTCATTTGCTATTCATAAGAGGCACACGGCCTGAAGCCCTCGCAAATAGAAACAAGTACTACTACTATTACCACTACTACTACTACTACTATTGCTACTACTACTGAACTACCAGGCTACTAGGCCTCGACTCTGTTTTGCAAGCTTATTGCAAGCTCTTCCCTCTCTCTCTCTCTCTCTTTTTCTTTGGTAGCCTACCAACAACCTCTCTATAGCTGTTCCTTCTTGTGATACCGAACCTTTTTCTTCCTCTCTACATATGTAGTACTATGTAGTTTAGATTCCTTATTCGTCGACGGAGCTACGCACCTCCATAGCATACTACTACATACGTTATTCTTGAAAATTTACCGCCCGAAGACATTTTATTTTCTTTGTCTTTGCCTAACCTCCGGAAACATTTTCCAGCGGGCTCTTTATCCGCTATACCGCTTGAGGACGCTCAGGATTCTTTCCTTTCCTTCCTACCTTCTTTCATTTTTTTCCTTTTATCATTTCTTTTCTCTCTTTCTTTCCTTCCTTCCTTCTTCCTTCCTTCCCTTCTTACTTTCATCTTACATAGAAGCAGAGATTCGCAAGAGCTTCTTCTTGAATTACTCTCCTACGGCACAATAATCTCCATGATTTCCTGCTAGTTTCTACAATTACGGATGATGATACGTTATAAAGGATATATCTCTACATATACGAGTACAGTTACTATTGTTCAAATACCAAGTTAAAGTATCTTCTCCCTATAGATATAATAAGTATCATAGATAGAACGAATAGATAAATGGGTACATTAAATTCTGTTTATATTAAGTTTGAATACTTTAAGTTCGGTTTAAATAAATATTATTAAATCTATAAATATATATTTAAATATATATAAGATAGATAGAACAACCAATTATAAAAAAAAAACTCGTTCCCATTCAGGAATTAAATTTATTCTTCAAAATATTCGTAGTTATCTAATACAATGAATTCTAGAAGGCTATTTAATCGCCTGTTATTAAATTTGTGTTGATATTCCAAGCTCTCTCACTTACGTAGTAAACACTTATTATTATCGTACTTTCATTAAATCTTATAACCATCGTTTATAAAAGAAAGAAAATTATATTTCGAGCATGTTTATTAATTTATTAATAAATATCAAGTTTATTAATTTTATTTTTCTGATCATTAATAAAGAAAGGAAAAAACCAGATACGTTACCTCTCTATTCTCTGTGTAGACTTTAATCTAAAGAAAATGAAAAAAGAAAAGAGAGATGGTAAGGGATGGGCCAGGGCAGGGCGGAGGAAAAAAAGAGGGGAAAGGGAAAGAACTTCGTACACTTACGTTTTCTTTGTCTCGAACTAATTTCCTCGCGAGGCAGTAACAAAGGAGAAAGGGGGAGAAAAAAAATTGAAGAAAACAAAAACATCCTCGCATTTTTCGTGCTCCAACAAATTTTCCAAGATCCACGCGTGCACCGACTTTCATTAATTTTTCTCTTTTTTCTTTCAAGAAATTTTTCTTTTTTTACTACTTTCCTGTTCATAAATAAAAAAAAAAAAAAAAAAAAAGAAAAGGAGAAAAGAAAATTTCCTCGTGCGATGTGTGTGTGTGTGTGTGTGTGTGTATACAACACACAAAAACAACGTAAAAAAAATGTTAACATTAAATGTACCATTCATTTTTAAACCTTTAATCAAAAGGAAGTATACATAAATTTTACGAAGATTACAACGATTTGAAATAATAATAATAATAATAATAATAATAATAATAATAATAATAATAATAATAATAAGCTGAGCATGCAATAATTTCATGCAATCAATAAACAAAAATTATCTAATGACGTACATATTTCCTACAAAAAGAAAAGAAAATATCTAGTAATAATTCTTAATAAAGCATTTGCCTCTGTCGACGTTCTCATCCATTTCACGCATTGTGCAATTTATAATTTTTGTAATTTAACATTTCCGAAACGACGATTAAATTTCGTTTCTTTATTTTACTTTCTTTTCTTTTTTTTTTTTTTTTTTTTTTTTTGAAAATGACCGGTCGAATTTAATATAATATTTTAATAAGATTTAATATGACGTAGAGAAAAATAAAAAAAATTTTTTTCTTTTTCATCGCAATTTAACAATTTCATTAAAATATATAGATCATTAATTTCATCAAAATTAATAAGTTATATAGGTAATTCATTCTTTTATTATTTTTTTTTTTTTTTTTTTTTTAATTCTGTCCTCTTAAATTGTGAAAATTATACATTGTGCGTCGTTCGGGAACCTTCGTAAATTCGATGATAATTATCTGTCGGTTCATACCGAGCTGAGTAAAGTAGTCTAGGTAATGGAACAATCCGCGCATGTGTGTCGGAACAGCGTGTGGAGACTGTTTAATTTCCTGACACTCTAGCCCCGAAAGCTTCGTGTTGTGCTTTTTCGAGTTTTGGACGTGTATAGAAAAATACAAAAAGAGAAGAAAGAGAGAGAGAAAGAGAGAGAGAGAGTAGAAATAGTCGAGAGTACGTGGAATCATCGCGACGAAAACAGAAGGCACACATTTGTTAGAATTTCTGAATTTGGTAAAACCGCCATAACAGCGTTGGCCAGTGACTCTCACTCTTCCTTTCTCTCTCTTTCTCTCTCTCTCTCTCTCTCTCTCTTTGTATCTCTCTGTCTCTCTCTTCTTTCTCCCTTGTCCTCTCTCTTTCTGTGTCTTTCTCGTCGACGCGCGAAATGATAAATGAGCAAACGCGTAACTCGTTGAAAACCTTGCTGCGTGACCATCCTCGAGAAATGACATTGGCGGTGAGAAAAGGAAGAAACAAGAAAAAATAAAAAAGAAAGAATTAAAATGAGGACAAAAACGAAAAAAGCGAGAGAGAGAGAGAGCGAGTGAGAGAAAGAGAGAGAGAGAGAGAATGTGAGAGCAAGAGATGCTCGCGAAATTTTAAGAGGAATAAAGTCGAAAGAAATGGCACCCGCTGTTTCCGTGCTCAGCCGTGCTTTTCGCGTATCTGAGCTTTTAAGCTGCGAAGTACTTCGTGAAGAAGGAGAGAGAGAGAGGGGGAGAGAGAGAGAGAGAGAGAGAGAGAGAGAGAGAGAGAGAGAGAGTGAGAGAGAGTAATATGGAAGAAGAAAGAAAGGATATATATATATATATAGGTTGTGTGTGTGTGGGTGTATATATGTATATATACTCGTAATATTAATCTGAGAATAAGGAACGAAAAGAAAAAGATCCTGAACACCTGCTTGATCATGTCAAAACAATGTTGCTATCAGATATTCGCGATAACGGTACTGACCCCATCATCTTAGATCATCTAAAACTTTTAAAGTTTCTCCTCTTTCTTTTTTACGATATCTCTACATTCTAAATTATAAAGAGAAAGTTCTTTCTCAAGTAATCTCTCTCTCTCTCTCTCTCTCTCTCTCTCTCTCCCTCTCTCTCTCTCTCTCTCTCTCTCTCTCTCTCTCTCTCTTTCTTTCTCTGTTGCTATCGATAACTAAAATCAGATAAGAAAATATATCGATACATTAAGTCCGATGAATGCAATTAATTAAGAATTCTTTCAAAATTCCCATCAAACGCATACTCAATATATATGTATACTCCTTAAATAAATACCCTAACAAAAAAGAACAAAGAAATAACTCGGCCATTTTAAAGGTCCTGGAACACGTTACAAATGTAAA
Source organism: Dolichovespula saxonica (assembly GCA_911387935.1). Classification (NCBI taxonomy): domain Eukaryota; kingdom Metazoa; phylum Arthropoda; class Insecta; order Hymenoptera; family Vespidae; genus Dolichovespula; species Dolichovespula saxonica. The sequence goes on along the minus strand of OU427003.1, from coordinate 784,209 downwards.
ACATTTTTCCGACAAAATTATCTGACGCTTTAAATGAGATTATTAATCAGATCTTACCGTAAATTGTGTAACAAAAAAAATAATGAAAAAAAGACAGAAAGAACAAAATTCAGACTCTCACTGGTAGATCACGAAAAATGTTTGAAAAATATATATATTTTACTCCTTCGGAAGAACACATGAAATTTCTAATATCATTTCGTTTCAAAATATTTCTCAATAATTTTACATGGTTTACTTTTAATACTCAAGCAATCATCATAATGCAACAACTATAACAAAGTTATGTAAGAACAACGTACTACAAATTCGTTCTACTTCAATTTTAACGTTTTCAAGAGAAAGTTAATAATCAAAACTCTATATACATTTCAAGAATCATAAT